>JAHZNG010002057.1:0-29968 GCA_027744375.1 Orchesellides sinensis | reverse complement strand
CACTTTCTCTTTAAATGCCAGAGGGAAGTACAAAAAGCCAAAAAGTAACAGGGTTAGCCTTTTTGCTCTTTCGCTTTCTATCCACTTTCATGCACGTCCCTAACAAAGGATCTGGTTTATCTTCGTCTTTAGGTATGACAGTACGGTATGACGCTAAAAAACAACCCAACATAAAACTGGACGAACTGTTGCCTACATTATATTTGAAAGATCAGCGCGTGCTTTCTGTCTCTTTGTGCATGTCCAACAATTCACGGCAAGTTTATGATCTTCGTACGTGTTCCTCTTCACCAATGCTAACTATGGCCTCTTTCGCCTTACTTTCCTCTGAAAGAAAATTTGGTGTGGTGGAAAAGGCTGAATGGAATACATGCTGGTAGTGTGTAAGCTGTGAACCCATGTATGTTGGTGGAGCAATGAATGCAAGGAAACTCTTGTGAAAGAAAGCGAATCAAATAATCGATATGAACTGGAACGAAGCCATACCATGACTTTCCTTCCTTTTTTGCCTTGCCCTGGCCGCACTGTCATTTCCACTACATAGGCATGCATCTGGAGATTTCTTACTAGACTAGAAGTTCAACTTCAAAGTTCAAGCAAAGAGTGAAGCTAGTAAAAAGTGAAATCTCTTAGGCAAAAGCCAAAGCTGAAAGGCGAGCACTTATAAACAATGCATTATACTTTTTAAGCTAATATTAATGCAAGAACAATAACAGCAGTGGCAGTTGCAAACTTGCCAGAACAGAGACTCAGAATTTTTTAACCTAAAATATTGTGTTGAATTTTGTTAGATATTTTGTACTTCGAGTGTACCATTGAACCTATAACCTTAATATATTGGCAACCTTGTCTTTGGTTTTCAAGAACGATATGGTTATACTCATCTTCGAACAGCCTTAAAACCGTTTTTTGTACATTTTGGAGAGCACAGGAAGCTCGTAGCTTGCAACCTACTGCTTTCATAATGCATAATGTTCGTTGTAAGTTTTTGTGTAGAAGTGTGAATTGAAGCAAACAGACTCGAGTAATGTATAAAAAGAAAGTTCACACAATAGTAGAGCTTTGTTTCTCTTCCTTATCTTAGATTTTGTGAGATGTCGAACAGGAAACTGTGGATGGGTAACCTTATATATGTTATGAAAGTGGATAGAAAGCGAAAGAGCAAAAAGGCTAACCCTGTTACTTTTTGGCTTTTTGTACTTCCCTCTGGCATTTAAAGAGAAAGTGGAAAGTTTAAATTTGCCCGAAACGTATTATAAGCATAAGTTTTACAGCTAGTAGCACACTTTACTTACTACAACCACCTACTTTTCTTAAGGAAACGACCTAAATTTTAGACACACATATGATTCAGGATGTAAGGAAATTCCTCTGGTTTTTCTCTTTCATATAAATGTGATAATTCAATTAATGAAGATTGAGTGAGTAGTTTAATAAAGTTTTAATAATTTTTATAGCAATCGTATCCATCATCTCATATTGTCATTGACAACAATTGAGTTTGAAGTTTAGAAAAATTTAAAAAGTTCGCAAACAAACTCCGAGTGGGAACATGACTGGGTTTTTGGTACATGCATACTTAAATCGAAAATCTGTTGGAATGAATCTTTCGAAAATGTCTCTGCCACTATTAGTTTTAAGGTAAACTAGTCTTTATGGTTAAACAAATACCGTTCACGAAGGTTTGAATTCTTATTGCTATCCTGTAAATGATCATGTAATTTTGGGATTTTAAATGGATATAAAAAACCTTACCACAGCATGTCAATTGTTGACGTGAGCCGATATCATTATTTTTAAACCTCAGGTTTGCACAAATGACTTAAATTTAAATAAAACGGAATGCATTAGATTCCCCTTCAACTTGTTGTCATTTCTGTGCATAGTCTTCATGTATGGATTTCTTCAACTCTTGTTATTAAAGATTGTAACTTGTAACTCTGAGATAAAATCTTGTCTTTACTAAATTCAAGTTTCCATACTTGGCCATTCTTAAACCAATGTACTTATTACATACATAACCATTTTATACACATAAGCAAACAAAAGCCTATTTTTATACGCTTCTGATTATGATTACTTTTGTGGTACTTTTAAAATCCATAATACTCGTACTTACAAATGAGCATCTAATTTAGCTGGATTGGCTTACTTTTACATGTCATATTTTGATAGCATGCAGTATAAGGTAAAATGTATAAACAAGACTGAAGAAGTTAAAGCTGCTAGCAACAAACAAACACTGAGGAATTCTTGATGATGGATGATGAGATTACATTTTCGGTATGTTTTGAATGTTTTAACAGAACAACTTAATACCCTATCATGTTTCTTTTCCGCTATACCGCTATACAGTATCATGAAAATGTGAGTTATGGTTTTATTCACCATAGCATGTCTATACGCTTAAGGTATGCGATGAATTTTACGTGAGTAGGTATGCATTCCTTCAAGCCTGACTGATAAGGTATGTATGCATAGCATCTTTCGGTATATTGTTAGATTTACGACTTTTTGACTTTCCCCTTCTGATTTTTCCAATATCCTTCAAAACTGCTCCTTTTTACTGCAAAGAACTGCCCATATCAAGTACAGTAGGTACGTAATGTTTACTCTCTGTCAGAGGGACTCATGGCATCCAAAACTTCCATCTAACTTTTCTCTCGTGCTTACTGACCTCTTTCAATCTTGTTACCCTGATCACTCAGAGCAGCTGACAAAAACTGAAGGCAGTGTAATGTATATGTTGAGAGAAAGCACGTAGTTTGGCTGATGTTGATATCTATATTATGCTGTTAATACGAACCGACCACATTCATGCCAGGATTTTTCTTGTCGCGATTGATCACGTACTGCAAGATGTGCATTGACACAACAACTATAGAGGCTAGCAGCCAACAGAACAGCAAACAAAATTCGGAGGACCTGTTTTGCTTCAATGGCCCTTTCTCTTAAATACCATATCAGATTTATCTCTATATATTTCTTACAATAAAAGATGTAGCTGATACAAGAGAAAGTAGCATCGTTCCCAGTGTTCAAGTATCTCATAACACAGAATTACGACATTACCTTCTACGAGCCATCAACCAGTAGTATTGTCATTGTGAGTTTATATATATATATATGAAAAGAAAGGAGAATACAATGGGACAATCAAATAGCCATGGTTCATGATCAGCAATAGTGAATGATGGTTATAACCTCATATGTGTGCTGATATCCCATCATAGAAGTAGCTATCTACAATATGCACATGTTTGGGCTCGATTTTACACTCGGTAAACATATAGAAGCTTGGGATGACAACCCAAACTCTAGGTAATACTTAATACATGGTGAAAGTGCATTTGCCATCAGGAAAAAGGATAATACAAAGGATCTTTAATATAATACATTATTCTACGGACAAAATTGTACCATCGGCACTGCTTTCTATAACGTTTTGCTGGGTGGTGAATCCAGCCGAATACTCTCCTAATGAAATCAATTCATATAATTTGATGTAAGCCTACGTATGGATTTCTATAGTTTTATAAGGTGGCTATTTGATAACACGTAAATGCACACATCCAACATGAGGGAAAATCTCTAAAGACTAGATGTCACAATAAGTTTTTGCCAATCTCTCTATCCTATACCACCACAAAAACGCTTGACTGCTCTCATAGATGTACATACGAGACAGACCGAAATTGAGAATAACAAAGCAACCAACGAGTTCATCCTTTATTTCTATCCCAGTATTGTAGCAAGGATCTACATTTGTTATCTCTCTGGCATAATGTGCACCATTTTTTGTTGCTGAATTCTTTTTCTTCAGGTTGAATGGATTAGAAAGAAAAAATCTGAAAACTTTCTTGTAGTCACTTTCAAACAAAAAAGGCAGCGTTGAATCAGATGAAAGTTTTTTTCTTTTATTATTGGTTACCTGATTTACAGAAAGCCCTGAAAAAGTTTTGTGAAGTTATTGTATTCACTTATTGCTGATGATGAATGTACTTTTAGTATTAGATACAAAGTTCCTAGTTCTTGGACGTTATCTGGAAATAAAATGACACAGGGGACACGGATTCATTATTTTTCACGATATTAATCTTTACTTTTAGTTATCACAGCCATGTTGACTCGTCTTGTTCGCTCGGCCATTTTTTATGTGTATATTTCAATGATTAAAGTAAAAACAATTTAGAAGTGGTGTGTTACATACATACGTCGTGGTTATAACCTTTGAAAATCTTCCTTATTTTCACCTAATTCAAATTACGCCCATAGGTGAGCATTTATTCGTAATGCAACACGGTTTGATTCATTCCAACAAGTTATGCGGTGATGGTTGATGAAATAGACATGGAAGACATTTTTCAGCTACTTGTTAATGATTTTAAAAAGCCATTAAATACACATTACACGATGATAAAACAGAGTCCATTTACATGCCATTTTGGCTAAAAATAGTGGGCTTCTGTTAAAGTTTATTATCGAATGAAACCTTTTGCATTTTAAGTTATTTCCGCTCATCTCGATGGTCTTCTTACTTCGTCCTTTAGTAAACTCTACTCGATATTTTAAGTTTCTCTCAACTCTCAAGCTTTTTATTTACTGTTTCAACATGTCCAATCACTTTCTTTGTCAGTAAACCTTCCTACACCCATCATACATTTGCCTGCCCATTTTTACAACCTATAAAGAACTGCTCGGAGGTAACATGGAAAGCACTATGTGAAAAGTGAAAGTAGGATAATGCAAAGACGAGAATGTGAAGAAATATTATGTCCTTGGGTCTAAAGAGAGTAATTAAATAAAAATAAGGACAAACCAGTTCTTCTTGAAACTCTTCAAGCCCAAACAGAAAACACTATTACGAAGCAACAAAAAATGAGCATAACATCGACATAGTATTCGCATTCAAAGTCACTAGGAACTTTACCTAAAAAGAAACTTTTCATTTCTTTCTCATATTCGCCGTTAGTAAATCATATACTAGTTTCTCACTCATTGAAGAAACGTTTTAAAAAATATAACTTTGTTTCTAAATTCGATGATTTCTCTTCTTGTTAGTTTATAATGGGTATAATACTAACGAAGTACATAAGGTTGCTCTCGATTTGCTATTGCTCTTCGTTTGAGACACTAAAAATAAAAGCTACGTCACTAGAGGTTGTATATTTATTTTTTTATCACGCAAAAATCCGAATTTGTTTGTCCGACTACTAAATCCTTGTTTCATGCTGGTGCTAGTACTAGTGCTAGACTAGTAAAGATGAGTATTGTGTTTTGAACTCTCAGCTATCATTTTTCTCATCATTATCATCACACTTGTTCACAAAAATACAAGAAAAAAGTTAGTAAGTAGATAAAAGGCATTATGCGATGGGTGAAATGCAGGACAGCAGACTAAAAGAACATTATGCATGTATGAAGATTTAGGCATGAGCAGTATAATACGGAAATAAAAGGCTATAATATGGCGAGCGCAAAAAGGAACCGAAGATAGTCTGGCCGTTAAGCTTCTAAGTATGTCAAATAAAAAACCCAGTTTATTGTTTTTGCCCGCGGTAATACTTACACAATTCGTTTTCAAACGTCTTTTATATGGGATTTACAAAAGGAGAAATTCTATTTGATAGGCATAGAAGTGAAGGAACATGAAGGGAAGAAAAAAGACAAGGTTCTTTTGTCAGTGAAGAGGATGTGGCATAGAGCAGGAGAAAGTGGTGGTGTGGTTCTCTCACTAACTCATTCCTTCACTCATTCCCTTAGTCAATGTACATTATATATACATGAATGAAATGCATATGGGCACTTACAAAGTTTTCTAAAGAATAAGATGGAGTGTACTTCAGCTTTCACCAGTTCAAAATTATATAAGTAGAAAACATTTTAGTTCCAGTTCCAGCATCATATGTATATCATAAGCATTCTTTATATACACACATCTTTTTACATTTATATGTAGCATATTACGAGGGCGAAGAATGAGTGAAAACAGAAGTGAGGGCTGTAATCATTATAAGATTCATATATAGCCCATAGATAAATAGAAAATGTATCCTCGCTCGTTGGCCTATTATTGCTATTGCACCGAATAAAGCCACTGTGAGTGAGCCAAGGAGTGAATAACTTTTTTTGCTTCTTTACTCTTCCGCGAAAACAAAAAACTTTTGCTTGGTATCTCGTGAGCATCGTGTCTACGTAGGAGTATCGTAGGCCTCTCTAGTATTGCCCAATGTTTGTAAGAATGTAACTGAGAATTACAATGTAGTAATACACGTATTTGAGGAAGTAATGTTTCAAGATGTTCTAGAACCTACGCTATAAAACCATCCTACTTGTTTGCAAACTTCAGAGGTTTGGCAATTGCAAAATCAGGAGGATATGGTGTAATATCACTTTTGTCTGGAAAGTAGCCTCTGAAAAAATAAGCTAAAGAAACAACTTCCTCTCTGTTCATATTTACTTATTCAAGACTGCATGCATGCCTTGCTTAGCTTTCCTCAGTGGGGGAAGAAAAGCACGTGAAGTTGTAACGGTAATGAGAACAGATATAACGTACATATGTTATGCAACCGAAGATGTGTGCAGGGTGTGCATGTATATGTACTAATGTCTACCAAAAGTTTTATGTTTAAAACAAATAAGTGAAAGCGGAGAATATTGTCTGTTTAGTTTTCTGTTCTGTGGTTACCCCTCAACGAAGCTTATTTCTGTTTTGTTTGTGATCTCAGCTGGATTACATGTTTTCTCAATTTTCTAGGTTCTGTTGTAAATGGCAATACACAATAATGCGAAATTACTAAATGGGTATGGCCACCTTCGTATGCTCGGTTTTTATTGTCAAGTCCTGGCCTGGTCTAGTGTGTTAGTCCAATATATGTAGCTAGGGTACTTTGCTTGCTCACATTATTTCTATCTGATCTAGGATTTGGTGTACTGCGTTAAATATATTATTGCGAAAATTCAGCACAGTTACGTTACAAACCACTTTCAGACTCTAGATTACAATTGGCTGCTTGAATATATCTCGGTTTATTCCTGTAATTGTTTATTTTGGTATTCTCTCTATATGCTCCACCAAATCAGACTTTTATTGGGGTAAAAGACGAGTGAGAATTATCCTCATTCCAATTTTCTTTCCCATTTTCCATCGAACCATAGTATTATAACACTGATATTGTGTATTGTCATGTTAAGACTATATAACAATTTTATCATTTGTTCATTTTAAAAATAGGTTATTTCATAGCTACATCCAATTTTCATTTCGTGCAATATAAATGTCTCCATATCTTTTTAGGGTTTAGAACCGATTAGCTTCTGACGGGAAAATCAAAGATTGTTGTATATGAGTAATCGCATGTTTATGTGTACGATGTAAATATGACATTCATTTAAATAGAAAAGACCTGAATATAAAGCTATTGTTTTATGTTTTGTTAAGTTCGTTTTAGGTACAAATCCGATTAATTTCATTGTCATCCGTTATAGCGTTACAGTAATAATTGTCATCCATTTAATTTCAGGAATTGTTTAACAACTGCCATTTAGCTAAATATTACTTATTACTAGTTTCTTCAAAACGTTTTCACCTTATTCTGAGAAACGTGATTTTGTGAAACAACTGAATAGTTTTAACCATGTGGTACGTGTAGTTAAGTCCTTAGTCCACATCTTCATGCACGACAATCTACTTTACACTTTACAAAAAACTTGGATAAAGTAGTTATCAATTATTTGCATAGTTCACTAATGTATTGCTAGATTGCTACTCAGTCAAGGTAAAAGCAGCCCCAGATTATTGCTCCAGACAGCTGGGCTTTTGGTCTAATATGATAATTTTATTGCTGAAAATAATGCATTGTCCTATATATTATGTAACCACAAAAGTGTTACAAGTTTTTTCTTTAAGCCTTTCATTCAGATTTTATTCCACTTACATTCACATAGTTTCCTAAATCAGATAAAATTACACATAAACAGATTACTTATGCATGCAAATAAAGTGATGTCTGCAATTCAAATGATGCAATACACTTTTATTTTACCCGAATTTGGCTGAGAACGCTGGAAAATATCGGTTCTAACAAAACCAATCTCGTCCTTAGGCACATATATATGCTATTGTCGACCATCAAACGAACTTTAAGCTTTCACGTACTCAACAACTTCAAGTGATCCATAACACAAAATCATGCCAACTGATTATGTACGCGTCTTGTAGCCATTATTAAAAGTAGACGCATATACAGCACGTACGAAAATCTTATGGACAATATTTATTGTTTAGCTCTAACGTAAATAAATAAAGACATTCAAAACCAACCGTTGGGGGTATATCTAAGAAAACTCAACGTATTCCTTGCGCAGTAAATATTATTACTACTACTATATATTGACACGCGAGCTTTTTATTTTGTTTCTTGATAAAGTCAAGGATTTTTACAAAGGAATGTTTTATGATTAGCTTTCTTGGATTATGCCTCTGAACGTGTACTTGAATACGATTCTTTGAAATCCAACTGAATTGAAGTAATACAAAAATCTGATTTTATAGAATAAATCATTCCGTAGTTTTTATCGCTAAACTTTCTCTATAACATTTTACTATATCAAAGGTCTCCTCCAATTTGTTATCACATAAATTTAGTTTTGTGTAACAAGATGTAATGCAACACAAAGAATAACTCACACTTTCATGCTACTGCATTATCATTGCAATGGGGAACGGATCATGCTGCAGTTCCGCAAAACTTCCTATCGAATATAGTCAACCAACATGCATACCATTTTAGCAATTGTAAAAGTGAAGTTAATACTACTCTAAACTTTTAACACATATTATATGGCTCTGCATAGATGGTATATGGCATAAAAAGCTAAACGAAAAGAAGTTTCATAAAAATGTAAACCCACATCACATATGACCTACTAAAATGCACGTGAAATAGATATACGTAAACGAAAACTCATAACTACAGTCTCGAAGCCCTAGAATCAAATTCAAGAAATCCTTCAGTCTGGCAAAACACGTTTACAGAATTTCAATAATGCCTTGGAGAAACGAGAAATGCTTGGCAATGAAATACTGCGCCACACTGCTACTAATCGAATGTGAATCGTTTATTTCAAACCGAAATGACTGTTTCCAAATTGCTTGATATTGGTTTTGAATAATTTACGTATATATTCGTTTCTAACCAGGTTCTGTCACAAGACTTTAGTCAAAATAAAATTCTATACGTTATTACACATAATCCAACCCTTTTAAACCCTTTGCTTCTAATTTGTGATTTATTGTATTTCAAAGGACAGTTTTTCTGTCTTTAAATGCAAACAGCAAGGAAAAACTTTGATGGTTACTCAATTTTAGAGAACCGCACGATGGAAAGTGGCTGACCTCTTCGGCAAAATAAAATACGAATTCGGTGTCGTTTATTCGTTGTTGCAATGCAATTGGTTACGGTTACTATTATCGAGTAATTCCATTCATGTTATCCAACCCTGTCGGGTTACAGTGCAAATAAAGATTCTTTATAAAAATTTCATGAAAACTTGGTCATTTTAAACTTAAAAAGATTACGCATACAATACAACCAAGGCACATAAATTTGACTGCACTGCACAAACATTACAACGTGGATAACTCAAGTTATTATTTTTGTGAACGAAAAGGCAGCACAATATACGAAGTGAAAAAGGCTTACTATTGCCACTCAGTGGGAATACAATTAATATGGTGCGATGGTGGTGGTTACTGAAAATTCGCATGAATGCATGACGTGTCCATGTTTGCTATCGCATCCTAACAAAGTTAGATTGTTTTGCCTAAGAGATGTGTAACCATAATGAATGAAGGCCTGGTCTACATAATACAATTGTTTTAGGTACCACGACAAAAGCACCAAATTGCATTCGAAGACTATCACTGCGAAAGTAGACTGCTGCGCGTTCTGCTCCGCAACCATACACCCATCACAAACTAACTTCTCGCAGTCACCACGGATTTGGCTGGAAATGCTGGCCCAGAATAGCTCCCATTATTAGGACCCTAAATAATATGGAAGACCAACTTGTCTGGGTGTTTTCCACCACCACCCATATTTTATACCACATACTAGTTTCTCTCCATCTAGAAAAATAAAATTCATGAAAGTGCTGCTCCTGACTGCTACACGTTGTCTAAAACTATTTGGAAAACAACACCAGAACCGCAAAACTCCTGTCTCCCGTTTCCACATACCTTAAATTCTGTATCTCTGTTGTACACCACCGCTTTTCTTTATTTTATTAGTAGATCCATTTTGTGAAATGTAGGTTAAATGGTGAGGTATTATTTGCTCAGGTTGTGGTTAGATGCTGCACTGGAGCAACACATCACCTACAGCTTTTTCTTGCTCCATCTGTATATATATATATATAGGCAGACTACAGATTCTCCCTTAATGCGTTCGATAGTTATGCATGCCGTATGGGTTCATGTTATGATCATTATCTATACTGTAACTGCTATCTGGTGCAGTGGATACGTTTAGATCTGGAAGGAAAACTATACTTTAATCTGAGACAAGATAGACGATGATGACACAAACGAGACGAGAAAAGGCAAGGTACAAAATGAGACAGGAGACATAAGGCAAGGTGAGCGGTGAAGGAAAGAAATGGTGAAATATATGCGCTTTCCTCATAATTTTAAAAACATTTTAGTCTTCAGCAACAGAAATTCACCAAAAGAGAAAATATTAGAGTAAGCTTATCCGTCATTGTTCCTGCTGTGCCTGTCGCATTCTACTACACACTGGTGCCAGAAATTTTACAAGAGATATGTCCTAGATTACTTCTGACTACTACTTCTACCTTCCTAGATGGACTGCTCATACATGCATTAATACATATCGCGTTCTCCCTCTTAAGTCCGTTGGACTCAGGCATGGTAGTACGTGGGGGCTTTTCGTTGGGAAGAAAAGGAACTAAGCTCATATTATTATGGAAGTTGACTAGGTCTTATAATCCTTTCTTGGCAGCATATAAGATGAAAAAATAATAGTAAGCAAGGTAGGCAGAACAGACGGCTCTGCTGTCATTAGGAAAAGTCAGGAGAGAATAAAATGAACGTGAACGTGTGTGTGAGTGTGTGCGAGTGTGCCAGCCGGCCTGCTCGCTTTTCCTTCATTTTCTCTCCTTTGGTACAATGATGAAAGGTAAAAAATAGAAGAATTCGTCCGGTGCCTGTACCGGTGGTGCTGGATATTACTTCCTGGCAACATACTGCGAGCAGTTCTTGTTTCAAGTGGGATCTTTTACACCAAGGGCATATATTATGAAAGTTCAAGTTGTGATCAGAGTACATACATATGAAATACTCACGAATTAGTATACATGTACGTATATACGTACACAAGTTAAACAATATCTTAGAGAAGAGAGGAATTCTTATCGGCTCATCTTGTCACGTTCCAACCATGTTGATGATGATGGATCAATCCGATGACTTATCTCCAACGCTTGGATAATTTGTCAGTAACGTCTTCATGACGTCTCTCTTTATGCCGTCTAGCTTTTCTCTTACTTAAGTTGCAAAAGTCCAAAAATTCCTTTCTCCCACTTCGCCTACTTCTTTTCTCCCTTTTCCTTCATCTCATTTTCTACCTTCTTTACTTTACTTCCTCTTGAGCAATACTTCTGGCCCTTCCTCACGAATAACACAATATGAGAAGGATATTGAATGAGTTAGACAAGAAGTAAGTGGTGGGATAAGGATTTGGTATTGTGCGTAAGTCTGAAAGTCAAGAAAAGCTTACAACACATATAAAAAAAAGTAGCGGGGTCTTAAAAGAAAATAGGAGAGTAGGTCTGTACCTTTTTATTATGATAAACTTTTTTTCTGACATGTAATCCTCATCCTATATACATAATATCCTTTTACCAACGGATTACTGACTTACGTACAGGAATTTCCTAATAGCTAACTAACCGGAAAAGAGTTTAACTACTAAATTAAATGGTTACTTTCTACACACGCAGCTATAAAAAACAATCAATGAGAACAGCCGACTAAAATTTGGTTCAATTATACATTTGTATGTACATGCATAGTAGGCATTTAAATTTGTATTTGTAGGCAGGCAAAGAGCTTTATTTGATACGGGAAACTGGTCTGCGTATTTTTTTGCTATCGAACTTATGCAGTTGAGTCATATCTTTAATAAGGCTTTGTTCAAGATATTTTGATTGCATGAGTAGAAGCAAAGCAGCGTTTCTTAGATTTTCTTGTGTAAGGCAAAGAATTTCATGGTCTGTCAATGGATAAGAGGAAGTAAGGAGAAAAGTAAAAATCCTGGAGCTTTTTGCAAGACTGCTACAACTGACTGACTGCTAGAATAAGTCAGGTCTTAAGCTCTCTCAGCTGGTTTCCAGTAATACTAAATTGTTGTACTGTATACCCCAATACGTACAAACCTAGGTGCATTAATATAATAATAGTAAGTATACAAATGTGAAAAGTTCACAGAGAGTTCCTTATCATCGTCTTATTCTTTTCATATCCTTTGCTATTCTATTCTTGGAGACATTCCTATCCCAATAAATAAAAAGAAGGGAGAACGGAATTTCCTGGAATTGGTTCTTTTAAAGCTTACTCCATGCATATAGGTATGTACACATTTAATAATGCAATTTCTTCCACATATGCAAGACTTTTCTGATCTTCTCCGAGCAAGTATTGGTTTCGCTTCTTGATCACAAATATCTGATTCTTTCCCGTTCAAGGCACAACTTGTCCCGTATTTTACAAATGTAATAGAAAAAAGCAAGGGAAAAGATATGAAGTACCAAGTACCCAAAATGTTTTTTCCCTGTCTCTATATCTTCTGCATTCCTTGCTCTTCCCTTGTTGGCTTGTAATTTGAGGGGATGCAGCATCACGATCAAAAGGAAGATAAAATACAAAGCGCCAGATTATACTCTCTTTCATAGTGTTTCTCAGAGCGGTGCAAGAGTCCTCATAATATAATGAATCCATCGTTGCAAGCAGAGCAGCAGCAGCAGTCGTACCAGGAAAAAGGCTAGTCAAGTGAAATTCATAGACGACGACAACACTAGTCGTCGTCTAGTACAGCACATCATCATTCTACTTTCTCCACGAAAAGAAAAAAAGAAAGAATGAAAGACAAGGAGAAGGAGTTGAAAGAAGAGAAAAGCCCCAAGTTTTCTCGGTCACATTATGTAAGCATTCTTTTAACTAAACAGAAAGTTGAATGGATGCATGCAATGTGACTTAGTACATAAGATAAGAAATATATATACTGCAAAAGAAGAGTTAGTATACGTAGTAGTTAGATGGCTGGCTAAAGAATGCCGGTCGATGTGTATTATTATCATTATTACCCAGGCGCTTAGAAACTTTAACTGTTCTAGGCAGAGAAGAAGCAGGTCATTGGATGTAACATGGGACGACTATCATGTTGTTACATGGTGAAAGTATGGACGTCGGATGCTAATGTGGAGTCTCACTACCTAGATGCTGTCTCTCTACTACAGCTTTTGAAAAATACAAAGACAATAAAGCCTTTGGGCTCGCTCATTCACGGAGGAACATATATGCATTATTATCATCAAGACATTGTGTGTTTCCATATAATGCGTATTTTCTGTAGGATATACCACTCTAGTAGAATATTATTTCAACTCTGGTTCCCTCTCTCTCTCTCTCGCTGTTCCTCCTCCTTATGGTCATGGATCGTTGAATGAATGAATGATGTCCTAAATTGTTCTTCTGTAACGAACTTTGTGACTCTGACAATGAAGATGGAAGACCATTATAGGAGAAATGGTATTTTATACAGAAAGAAAGAACGAAAGAACGAAAGACTGATATATAAGATTGTCTGATTTGATGCATGATGGCTCTTTTCTACGGCATTTTAAGCTCCAAGCTTCTTCTTTTAGTCTCGCTCTATACTTTTCTCCCGCTTTTCAGCCTTTTATTCCTTTCAGCTTCTATTTGTACCAGTCAACTTTAGCTAACAGCTTATGTTCGTTTCTTTCTTTAACTAAGCGAACCCTTGATCGTCCTCAAATTTTTTTCACTATAGGAGGAAAGGAAATGAGTGACGGAAGACGTGGTGCAACTACTCCTATTATGCTAGTACAACTGTGTGATATAGCGGGTCTCTGGTATTAGTCATTTGGACTTTTGTATGTATAGTCTCTATTTTACACACTTGTGAACCCAAGACGAAAAAAATTGGCGGGTCTGAGTGAAACTGATTTCTGATAGAGATTACAATTTGCTTTTGTTTTGAAAAGTAGAATGTTTATTAGCATTGGAGACGCCAGTATCCTGAATATTGCCTCAAGATTAAGTCTTATTACAATGGTACAAAATGCCATCTTGTGGTTCCAATTCTTTAAGGCTGAAAGTTTAAAGAATTGGGATAAAGACTGAAAAGTATTTAGGGTCTCCTTATCCTGAAAATCGCAAGCTTGCGGTATTTTCTTTCACATTCCCATACAGTTCCTTTAGATTTTTGTCGGATAAAATGCTGTATGGTTCACTACTACTCGTCGTGTAATAAAATTTGCAAAGGCAGGTGTCATAAAACTTTTCACTAGCTTTATTACCAAACTTGAAATTTTATTCGGTGACTAATTTTCACCACCACTATTTATGAGCCATACGGCATAAGCGAAGGGGAGCAAATTTTCAAATTTTTTATCTAGGAGCAAAACGCAGTAATAAAATTTACATTTATTTGGAGCATAGAAATAAATTTTAAACGCGAAAGAGTTAAAATCTTAGTTTCTATTGTGTACAAATAGTCCGTTGTAATAACGTGATGCTATTAAACCAAAAGGAACTGTCGTTTTACCAAAAGAATTCAGAGTTTTAGAAGAGTGCCGCTGCCACTACTTCTGATTTCCTTTCTTCTTAATGTGTGATATACAATTGTACAACACTTTCATTCCCATATTGTGTATAAAGCCCGTAAATTGTTCTACGTATCTCTGGGGGCTATAAATCCTTGTGCGCATTTAATGACTTTCTTCAACTGGCCTAATGCGCGACTAAACTCATAAAGGCTGCGTGTTGTTTGTAACTATGTCGTGGTTATTACTCCCGTAATGTGTGTACAAATAAAATCTTTCGGTCTTTTTTAATGCAATAATTGTACCAGTTGCTGCTAACTTACAAGAGGCAGGCAGGCGAAAACAAGAGGGATGAATCCTAAAGAAAAAGCAAGAGAAAGTAGGCTGCTCCCCCTGCTCCCATAATATTCCGTGATGGACGATAAAGTAGCAAATGAATAGGTTGCGGAACCGATTCACCAACCTTGCACTCCTTTCCCTGCTAATTTACATAAAAGATATTTAACCTCTGTCAATCCATCTTTAGTGTAGTCATTCCTTTGATTATTATGATTATTACGAGGGTGTATTTATAATATACGTGACTGCCTTCGTCCATTCATCTTCGTCGTAATACGAGAACTAAGCAGGTTTGTAGGCTCCAGAGTTTCATGGATTGACATGACTTCATGCCGTTTTGTCGTAGGCCCATAAAACAAAGTATGCTTGCATACACATAACCTAATATATAGAAAATGTTATTGGTTTCATACCATGGTTGAACCTTGTATTTGCTCAACCATAAGAAAAGAATTTATTTCTTCACAAAGGCAGCATACATCAAATCAGCACGTGAGTCATGCATGTATTCAATTTAAAAAACTATTAGTCCGGCTGCTAGTAGTATGGTTTTCTGCTGCATTTGAAATTAGACCGAGACATCTTTCATGCTCACCTATCTACATATAAAAAGATGCAATGCTCCATCAATAGAAAGCATTTTGGCTTTCCTTTAAATATCACCTACTCTTTTAACTATAACAGAGCAGAGGTTAAAGTTGTTAAATCTATCTATATCCGTGTATCCATCAAGATGTAAGGAAGTTTGTAGGCACATGCATATTTATCAAAAAGATCGTAGATTATTTGTAAGTCTATTTGTAATAGCACACTTATTGTATGTACAAGACCGGACAGCCGGTGGAAATTGGAAAGGATGGAGCTTACAGTAAATATTTTATGAATGTTTTGTTACAACAACACCGAAATTATTCTCCCACCTACAACAATACAATAGACAGACGTATGTCTACAACCATGTAGCTTCGATAGGGGAAACTGTACAGCGGATGTAATATGAGCTTCAGACCATTCTAGGAAGGATCAGTAGAAATGGATTTGGTTTTCTTGCCAGCAGCTCGCATCAGCTTATTCTTACTTTCTCCCTCCCTCTAAAACACATTTAAGTTTCAGCAACCAACTTACCATGCCTTTTCACAAGTTAATTATTCATGAGTTACGAGACTTGAAACAAAAAATAGAAGCCGAAGTTGTGAGACACAGAAAGAAAATAAGCTGTGGAGGAAAATGGTTGTGCTAAAATTACACGCTAGATATTATGGAGTTTTTTTTTGGGAAAACGCTACCACGCTCCTTTTTTTACACGTATCATTGACAGTTTAGCTGTGTTTAATAATACCTCCAATGACTACACGTTCGTAGAAGACTAAAGCAACAGCGGTCGTTAACTCTTATGTAAGTGCTTTTTCCTAGCTGTCATTGGGGTGTACTACGGTGTCTTAATTAAGTTTCTGTTTTAACGCAAAGTTGCTCCCTTGAATATCGATGTTTTTCTCAGGACTGCAACTCTAAGCTAAACTGCAAAAGACATGCAGTAGTATATGCTTACTTTCTGTCATAATTTGTACTCTGCATTTAAAAGTGATAGACAGAGTTGAAAAGGAAATGGTATGGTGAAGTAGCAGATCGTTAACTTGTCAAGTTTCCGTTGTTAATGTACTTACCATACGCATACGACGGTTGTAAGCAGACACTACATTTGGGGCGGTAAGTACTTTCTACGTATGAATTAGTAATTTGGGTTGCACCATATGTATGAAAGTTCTAAAGAAATTTCATTATAACAAACATACATCTTATTGTTTAAATGCGTATCTAAAAACTCCAAAACGTATTGTAACTTTAGTTTTTTTGCAAAGTATATTCGTTTGATCAGTTAACAGCCACCATAAAAAGAAAAATACAAAAAAGTGGGATATGACCAAATTCCGTGGTGTAGGACACTTGACATTATAAATTATTTGTAGCTTTCAAAAATAAAATATTATACTTTGTCATTACAACAAACACTCACTACCGCAAGCTGTGAGACAGACATGTGGAATGCATACTGGTTAATGGTAGGGTTCACTTAAGTGGACAAAAAAGAATTTGTGTATAACACACCTATATTAACTATTCAAATTGGTTTCTTGCATGCAATGTACAGCATAAAGTAATATATGTATATTTATTTGTGCATTTATATATCTCATTCATACTTGCATGATCCTAAAAAGGAAAACTGTGACTGATCAAATCTCGGCCCTTTAACGGTTGGGACTCAAGATGAAAATATTTACATTCCCTTCCTGTGGTGCAACTGCAATAATACACCAGGAACCAAAAAAACTGCTCTTCTGCCACTACTGTTGCTCACTCACCTCACATAGCAGAGTGCTACCTTCTACAATATCGATTCCACTTTTTATTACTAAGCTTGAGGTGGCGTGAAACGTCGTGGTGGAACCTTGACTGTAAGTCATCAATAGTAAAACGAGAAGGAAACTGAAAAAAGTGGAGACAGAAATCGCGTACGAAATAATTAAACTCATACATTCTAGCCTCCGAGTTATTATTATGGGAGAGGGAAAGCCATTAAGTACAAGCCTTTTCCTAATATCAACAGTGTGCCACTCTTGCACACAGCGCTTTTCATTGCCGAAATGGCTGTAATAACTGCCTGGAACGTAGTCATCAAACGCATGAAAAGGGAAATTTGAAATTGCTCAAGTAATATCGAAATTGCAAATTGTAATGTGTACACACAGTAATTGCAACTGAGGAAAAGCACGTTTTCCTCAATTCGACAAATCTACTGAAATATAGTGGCAGATCACACGGTACGATCAAAAGCACTACCGAGTGCGACCCAAAATGTGGTAACAGTAATCTTCAATTTAACCACAAACTGAAACAATAAAACATTTCCTGAGCCATTCAGAAATATCCCATAGTTTAAAACACAGAATCAGCAAAAAAGTAGCACTTGAAAGTGAGATGAAAATGGCTTTATGGCCGTGTAATACGAAAGGCTCCACTCTCTGGCTCATATTATTACATATTCAAAAGCTTAGTAGCACCATTCTGGAAATTGTACGCAATTCGATTTCCCTCCTTCATAAATTGATCAGATCGGTTTTGTATCTACGTATCACACATCTCATCTCAAAGGTTATATGAAATAGGCTGTTGTTATACATTCATACGTATAAATTTTGGCATATATACCATTACAAGCAATTACTATGTATATTCGTTACGTGGTTTCATAAATATATATTTGCACAAGAAATAAGGGTAAAAATTTTAGTACCTTTTGGGTGCGAATCGTGCGTGTTTTTTGCTAGTCTGTGAAATTACCTCATTCCTACTAGAAAACAAGAAAGCATTCTGTATTTTTGTGCCAGCTCCGCTTTCTCCCACATTTAAACTTCTTTTCTTGTACACAAGAGGACTTAAAACTAACACATAACACAACGTTACACATACATCTCACAATAAATTCAATATGTCGATAGTAACTACAGACAGGCAGAAAAGGAAAACCATGCAAGCAGTCAAACTACTGAAGCACAAATAAAAGTAACACTTTAGGGAATTGAGTGTTTTCTTCATTCTAACCATTTTCGTACCAATAGCTTGAATATCTATCTTTTCACATTATGGTGAAAGTTTAGAAAGAGAAAAGCCTTAACTACATACAAGAAACAGCAATCTGTTCTCTTTTTTCAAAACGTTCTTACATGGGCATACACAGTGTTAGCAAACACTACGATATTATTATTACTTGAGTGGATGCTTCATATGTAAGCGTTCATCTAGATATATACAATAAATAAAAATTTACAAACGAATCGTCTTAAACGTATACGTCAGAGCTGATTTTTATATCCCATTAATGACTTTACCTAAGTTGAACCACCACCGTCGCAGTTTATCGATGACAGATTGCATGCTTTTCATGAGTTGACTGGCTCGTTTCTTTCTAAATCAAACGAAAGTTGAACACTTCCTATATATGTCTTAGAGAGAAAACAGTTTATTCATTTTTTTGGTGCATGTGTTTCACTATGGCTGATTTTTTCTTTTTTCTTCACCTCAGTAAATACTGCATTATGCAGTATTGATTTATTTATTTGCTTCTTGTCCATTCTTTCCAGCTTTTTCGTGGAAAGTTAGGTCTGATTTTACCAGAAACCTCTCTACACGTATGTTTCGGCATTGCATTTACAAACACTACTACAGTTTATGTGTTCCTAATACACGTTTTTGTAATTGCAAATGCATCTATACAGTATTGATTTGCTTGAGTAGGAACATAAATATGCTTTGTATAAACTTCGCGTAGTTCGTTGGCGTGAAATCTCCCCGGAATGAGGTGCTTCCAAGAACTTCATTTTTCTTATTATATGTGTACTGTGTATATAAAAATCGCCAAAAAGAAACGAAAAGGGAAAAGCACAGAGGCTAACAAGATTTTCACATCAATGTACACATAGTATAATATAGACTACTACAAAAGCGTAGGCTACCAACCCAGCATGAGCTGTCATGATACTGAACTCTATGGTCTTCATATATAGTTTGAACCAAATCGCACCTTCCAAAAATACATTTATAAAAGAAGAATAAAATCCCTTAAAAATCTTTGCAAGCAAGCAGGCGTTGGTGTAAGGTTAGGTTCCTCAAACGAGGAATTCCTTCAAAAAACGGTAAGGATGCAGGAGAGGAAAAAGAGTGGACAACACATACACACGAACGAATTTTCAAGCTTGCAAGACAATAGTAAGCTGACAGTTGGGCTCATTTTTCAAGCTCAACAAGGCTGACTGGAAAAGAAGAAAAAAGAGCGTGCAAGAGTAAAGAAGAGAGAGAGAGAGACGAAAATAACACACGGGAGAAACCTTTTTTTATTACAAGAACTCAACCTATAACAGCTCAGTAACCTATGTCCGGGTAAAGTAGAAGAAAATGGGCCTTAAGGCGTCTTATTTTCTTCTTATTTCTACATACACAAATAATCCCAAAAGGGTCAAAACCTGGACGCATGGGTGTATGAATACATATGTAGCATATCCTTCCTAAGCTAAACTGACATATCTTAACCTATTGGGTGAAAAATCCATGCAGTCCGATATTGCTTTTTTTGTTGCTACTGTGTATATATGTACATGGATTTTCTTTCCATGCTTCGAGTTTTCTCCTCGCTTTCTCCAGTAAAACCACTTTATTCTTTGGTTGAGCTAGTTGGAGATGAATGAACCTCCTCGAAGTTCACTATATGTTTCAAGAGACTGTTAGACACGCTTGAGCCACTCAAGCTCTCGTCTGTGTGGAAAACAAGTAGGACAAAAAAAACTCGTGTGTGGATAGTCTGATATTATTAGAAAGCTTTCTTTTAAGACATTTTAGGAGCTGTCCATTTGAAACTACGTTGACCAGTGCTAAAGGCTTCCCTATAAAATATGGCATAGTATAGGGATATAATTTTGGTACACTGAATATGAGTTGTCTCTTTAGAGCCTGAATATCATACATTGAATGAACATGGGATAGGGTGTTCAAACTCTACACTATAAATTTATGCAGTTTTGTAATTTTTCGTAAAGTTTGTCCACTAGCAAAAATTTGATTTTCGTAGCATAGTTTGTTTCTGACCATGGCGGTTTGGTTTAAGAAGAATGGGACATATTCGTGTCGTTGCCAAATAAATGGGAATGGGGAGGATCTCTAAACTCTAGAGTATAACGCGAAGTACAAAAGGAATGAGAATTGATGAGAAATCTTGGAAATGCCAAATTTCCTTTTGCAATTTTCAATCCCTGTGCCACAAAGGAAGAAAGTGTTAGTTGGTTAAAATTAAACGGAGTTGATTGCCCCGATCGGCTTCAATTTTTCGTTAGGTACTACAAAGACACCTCAAATTTGTGATTTTGGTAGATGGGCAGGACGAAAGCTGCAAACGGACAGGAAAAAGGAAGACTGAACTTTCAATGAGTTGCTTACTTTCTGTTCGTTCGATGGGAAAAACCAAAAATGTGTATTAAACTAAACGGGTTTTGGCCTCAGGTCAGAAAATGCAGCTATAAAGTTTGGAGAACAAAAGGCAAGTAAGTGGACAAGCGACAAAAAATAGACCGTGTTCTAACATGTTTTTGAAAAATGTCAGTAATTCACAATTCACGTGCTCCACCAAACCAAAGTAAAACAACGAAACATATAAAGAAGCAGTATGTGCTAAACTGCTGCACATTCATACATCACTATCAGGTTGGTGGAAAGAGATGTTGCTGAAAACGAGTTTTCGATTATAATGAGTTAGCCGTTAGCCCTAGCTAAAGTATTCACGTTCCAATCAATTTTACGAGAAAAGGTAGTTTAGATGTTGACTTCTTTTTCCTCTAGCTTGCCAACCGGATATTTGGAGCCATACATTCAAAGGACATTATTATATTTTTGTCTAGTAACCAATAAAGACAAGAGAAAAAGTCAGAAGAGAGACCACATACAAGTTCTATATCACTCCTCAAATAGCAGCTCTTCAACTGGACATGATACATGAACACATAACATTACTACTTATTTTTGCTCTCCATTTTTTTCCTGAATGGAATGCAATGTTCGGATAAGATACTGTGCCCAAAAATGCCATACTAAGTGAAGAGAGCTGTAGACTCTTCTATCTAAATTGTCTTTGCCACACCAACATCACCACCGACGCCGCCAGGTTATTATCTTTGTTGGTAGTGCTTGGCCTGGTATTTGCTAGTACATAAATGCTGCGTGATGTAATGCTCTTGTACTCTGGTCTTTGGTGTCATCCTTCTCCTGTCTAGTCGTTATTACATACCAGTTTATATTCAGTTTGGAAACCTTGTTTGTGCTGGCTGCAGTGGGATGTGAAGATATGGACGATTGAGGACCCTCCAAGCTATTAGTTCTTCTCATGTGGAGCAACCCATATTTCACGGGAGGCGAGAGGAAAAAAACTCAAATCAATACATAATGCACATACCTCCACCGTCGAGTAGGGGTACATATATACCAGTTGTTAATGGAAATATATTTTACTTTTCCTGTACCTATCAATTCCTTACATATTGTCCTGCCAATCTTGATGAGATCGCCGAAGCCGTTAACGATTTATTGCTTCTTTTTTCTGGCATTAGTCAAACAAGAACCATTATACGCCTTCCTGGACAAGAGAAATGGGTGGGACAGATAGTCAACGTACTATTTGATAGCTGTTGTACCTAAGTTTACCATTGAATGTTTTAATTTTGAATGTTTTCAAAGGCAACATCAAAACATTAGTATATAATGTCAATACAAACTGATTCGGTATTCAAAGCATTTGGACCGCATCATCCTTCGTTACAATATCGCAGTTGAATTGTATTTTGAGTCTCAATCTAAAAGATTTCTTTGACGTTTTCGAAATCCATTTGACAGTAGAAGTTTACATTACTCGAGTGCCAATGTTACGCATCAATGCGTTGGCTTTAATAAATTGCAATTTATCTGCTTAAGATCTAAGTAAGATTTTATTGAAGTTAAATCCTCTTTACCACACAATTTCAAGTGGAATTGCTTTGGAATTTGGATGTCCGCCGATGCCATTTCTGCATAAACCGACTTTGTGTAAAGTATTTCATTCCCGGAACCACTACTCACTAAACTACATTTTACTTTCATCTTCCGTAACCACTCTATCTATACTGCATCCAATAAACTCATTGTTATCCTACACAACTTACACATCCCCCTCATCTTTGTTGGAATCTACACATGCAACCATGCAGTCATAGTCCTTACTTGCATTCCTCCTGTCCTCTTCACCACTCCTGATCACCACAGATGATCATATCCAATGTAGATTGAGCGAGAGAAAACGAATTCCTTTCCAACTTTGAAGTGATCAAAATTACTTCATTTTATACTTTCCCCAACTTTTCCCTTCACTTTTATACAATCAGGAATCGATGCAGAATGGGTTCCCAACTTATAGAAGCTGGCTATTGTGCATTGTGCAGCTTTACATATTCGTTCGTATATACATAAAGCTATTGGGAATTACAAACGTTATGTGTTATGTTACCCTACTAAAACTAAAGTCTTTGACTTTCCCTTTGTAGAAGTGAGGTATGATCCTCTATATGTCGCCTTAGCTTTCAAAACTAGCAGAGAGCTTGGTTTGTTAACGAGAAAAGAAATAAATTGTTGGTTAGATTACATAGTGTAGATCGCGGTGGCGGTGTGGTATGGTATGTCTGCAATTCATTGTTAGTAGTCCGGAATTGTGGAGTTGAGTGACTGACTGGGTTCAGTGAAGGCTACAAGAGACAAACGGTAATGCGATACGGATAAATAATAGCAACTGTGAATTGCTCCTCTCATCACGTATCAACTGATTGTGCAATACGTAGGTACAGAAAAAGTGTTCATTTATCCCAAAGACAAAAAGAGACGAGTGTTGCACAGGTTGAAAGCAAAATCTGTGAGCCTCTTATGTCACACTAGAAACGAGGGTTTTGTTTGATGTATGCATAAAGATAGGGTCGAGTTACCGATTTCTTTCGTGCATTTATAGAGTGATCCAATAGGTACACCACTAGATTTCAGTCTAATGGTTGACGATATTGATATATAATATATCGAGTTCACGTTTTATTCAGTTTGACTGATGCAGGCGCGTATGGGCTTTGATTTACAAATAATAATATAGGAACTACTCTCATGTTACTTCAAGTCCATAGAAAGAAAATAGACTTTTGGTAAATCCTACTCGTGGAATCTTGTTAAGTTAAAGCAATAAGATGTTATTGCTTGATCAGGATTATACGTCAAAAGTATATAAAGCAGGGGCTATAGATTGCCCTATGTCAGGAAAAGTAGTTACGTCGTCTTATGTCTTACTGGAGAAGTACCATACCAGCCTTACTTCGCAAAATGTTCTTTGGAATATATAAGAGCCATAAATTAGACTTACCCGTCGGCACAGCACTAGATATCATCAGGAAGTTAACAAAAATCCCGACAAATTCGAATAACATATAGAATGAATATACTGTGTGCATTGCTGCTACTTTATACAAAAAAATCAGAGAACGCATGTACAACATCTGAAATTCTGAAATAACTAGTTATAGAACACGCTTTTTCCTTCGTCTTTTTTTCTCTTTTTGTTGATAAGCATTCTCCCGTTTCATTTCTTCTTTGCTTGATACATAACGCAGGTTGGACATGCAGAGAGGCTGTAGAGAGAAAGAGTCCGAAAATAAAAAGGATAAAATCTAGATGTGAGGCACTACCCCACACAGAGAAAATGCAACCATGAAGAACGAAAGAAAGAGTGTCAGTGAACAAAAAGAAGAAACAGTTAAAAATACAGGCATAGAAGTTGCGTTGAGGTAAGCCTGAATGGACAAAAAAATTGACAAAAGAAGTTTTCAGTCAGAAAAGAGAGAAATTTATGCCGGCTCCACGACCTTTTTTTCACTTTTCTTCCGTGTCGTTGTTTGATACCAGTTTTCTACGTCTACGTTGTAGCATGCCTTCAACAGCAAATAAATGGCGATGGAAAAAATTCACATTCTTATGCTTACATCTAGTTATTATTCTCATGTTGGCTTAACTCATTCACCAAAGTATACCTACGCGAGGACAAGTTTTGCTTACTCTTGCAATGATTCATACAGTTTTTGTTACTTTTATCCTTTCCAAATCCAACTATTTTTCTCTCCAGCTGTAAAAAAATTGTAGCAATGTCTAGTGAAAGTAGGCCTCACACATGTATAATATATACATGCATTTTACTTTGCTGACTGTATGTATTGTATACTAAAATCGAGGCTACAGTATTGCGGAGTAAATAACTGCATTTGGACTAAAAATATGATTTTTGGAAATCGAAGGTAAACTCCAATAGAAAATCTAACAAAGTTGACGAACTTGCAGATGTATTATGAAAAAAAGTGTGAGGGTTGGAAAGTCTGCTGTGTATTACCAGTTATGAAAACGTTTCCTGCTTGACTATACCCTCTCGTTCTTAGAAAAACAAATTTCTGCTTGTCAGATATGACTGACTTATTTCCGGTGGAACAGTTTAAAAAGTTAAATCAGGTAAATAAGGCATAGCATTTTATAACAGCAAAACCGTGCAAAATTGCACAATAGGAAGTAATCATGTACTGTTTGGTCGAATATAGCTCCTTCATGAAGCATTTGCATTTCCTACATTTACTTCCGCTCTCAGAATATATAAAAATCTAATTATGGTTTTGATTTTAATGGTTCTCCTATACGATGAAAAGTAATGATAGTATGAAATTCTAAACAAATTTTACCTGCGTCCAATGAAGTGCTGCAATAATATCTAGTAACGCGAAATTGGCTGGAGATTTGAAGAAACCGTCAGAATTTGCGTTTAGAAAACCTGCAAATGACAAATAGTACGTTATAAACCATTTTCCCATTTCAGTACAAATGCATTATAAATAAATAAATGATGGTTACATTTTCTTACCTAAAATACCAACTCTATAATTCATCGTGACGACTATAACGTTCATCTGACTGACAAACATGGAAGGATCATAAGGGTGACCAGCACCGTATGCGAAGTCCTCCCCATGGACGAACACAACAACAGCCAATGGGCCATTGTTCTTCCCATTAGCCACTGGAAACGATAAGGAAAGAGCATAAAGATACATCAGTGAGCCATCAAAATCTCATTTTCTAAATTACTGTCTCTTTACGACCTTTTATACCAGCTTCTTTAATATATATGCGTACTGTTTGGTGTGCATTTGTGCTTGAGAAAGGGAACATAAGGCGCAAACAGACTTATCGTCGTACTTAATATACTTCCTATGTTCATTTTGGGTTTCCTTACACCGAATTAAAGAGTTTATTTTAGTTTATAAGTTAAACATTCGCTAACGAAACTCCAAATGAACGTGACATAGAAGTTCAACAAATGACGACTCTTAATTGCATAGCTGTCATCGTAATCATGTTGTTTACCTTTCTTTCATGTTTCTGCTGCAGCTGCATTTGCAACGTGAGATAAAATAACCAGAGAAAATGTAGCATACAATATAGACTCCGAAAATACGAAATCTTGTTCTGACAAGTTTTATTTATAAGAAACAAAAGTTTTTGCTGTTAGTTTAAGATTTTAGTGTTAATTTTACAAGGCTTCAACTTGTATTCATAATTTAAACTGACAGACGTGTTTTCATGTGAAACCATAAGTTCGTTTTTAAGTAACATTGGATAAATTTGAAAGCTAACATATAGTAGCAATAAAATACGTGCTTTGAATGGTGCTCAAATTTGAATACCCTTGTTCGTCTATTTGGAGCTTATTATAAACACATATGTATAGGAAGAAAGATGAAGCCCGTCAAGTATTTAATTGTATCCAACAAAGTAAGATGAGAAGTGAAAGCAAATTTCACAGATACGGGACATTTTGAGAATTTCAAACCTACATATCTACGCATAGAAACTTGTTACCGCCACATTTATATTTTTATAATAGAGCAGATGGTATTTTCACCTTAAGTTAGCGAATTCGGACTTATATATTCATTAGTTTTTCTCTTCACATTTTATGAGAGTGAATACAGTCAACATGTAAGCATGAAGCAAAAATCAATAACACATGACCTAGCCTGTCATTAACTCATTTCCCCTTCACCATTACAGGATGAACATTACTAAGACGTGGTAATGATAACAACGACTGTTTGATAAAAAAGGGCGATAAAAAATGATGGAAGAAAATGAAGAGAACATTCGTTCAAATGATGGGAGCGTGGAAAGAAATGACGGGACTAGCAAAGAAATGGTACAAACCAAAGTCTGACGGCTACAGCAAGCTCGTAGGAGTAAATATTATAGATATTTGTTAGATGCTCCGACAGTATGTAGACAGAAGACGACTTAAATGTGTTTGCACGATTCTAGCTTATATATTGTATATATAAATACCTATACAAAAGGTACATATAAAAATATTCTATAAGAAATAATACAAACATCACGCACAGAACGTCCAAATCAATTTACAGTTAGGTATAGTATTTGCGTATACGCTCCTTTGTGAGCGTGCTGAAGATAACAACTATTTTGAGGGTTTGTCCAGTTTCCGAAAGAGAACAGTCTCTTTCCGTCGTATCTGTCTGAGTTCCACTTCTTTTTCATTTACTTAGACATAAATCCAATAAGCATCACTGTATTACATAATGAGTTCAGGTGATCTAAAAGAGTTATGGTCCCGAGGCATGGAAAATACAGGATACATTCCTCTGAATTAAGACTACTAACAGCATTCCAACAAGAAATTGTTGGATGATTTTTCTCACAGACCTGTTGTCTGATGGGGTAAGAATCATATGCATGAATCCGAGTGTTTATAAGTACCACATTGCCTATTTAACTTCAAAACAGAAACTAACCAATTTGATTGATAGATTAAGTGTTATATCAATGTATATTCATAATTTGGAGCATCTGCTTGTTTAAAGCTAGCAGTAGTTCAGAGTTTTCTTGACTGCTATCAACTTTGAATTACATGTAACAATAAAATCATTCTTAATATTTCATTGCTTATTTCCTCCGTAAGTTGTACAACTAAGAACAGTCTGGTGAATTGGTGTGAGGTTAGAAATTTGGTGGGTTAAGATGTGACAAAAGCAAGGAGCAAGGAACTAGTGTACATGTAGGTACAAATGCATCCAATCTGTCCAAGACTCACAAACTTTCAAATTTCAGGTTTAAAAACCATCATCATTACAAGCATATGAAGTTTGGGAATTTTGGAAAGTAGAACTGATGAAAACGCCATGTAGATGTGCATTATGCAAGCTAGTCAAACAAACTGGTATGTATTTACATATATCTACATTGTCCGACTATATAGACTTTTGTCTTAAACTTGTACGTACATGTGGATAGTTATAATATGCAGCTAAATCTATGTCTTTTCTGTCTGCCATGTATGATATGTATCTACCATGTAAAATGGTATAGTTTAAATAGGTTTAAAAGAATGGATTAACTCTAGTTGCAAATAATAAGAAAATGAAAGAATGAGAGGAAAGTTTGTTCATACTTCTGAGGATGACTTCTGATAGGAGTGAGTGAAAGTAGTGAGGGGAAAAGAACTAACAAGAAGAGGAAAGAAAGAAGTAGAAAGAAAAGAGAGAATAAAAAACTCAGCAATGTGGAGAATAAGTTAACTTTACTATTAGTTTAATACATATATTCCATTGTATGAAGCTTGCTACCAAAACCTGAAAGAAAATGTACGGACAGCAAGCCGGAAAAGGACTCATGTAGCAGAGTAGGAACACTAGGAAACTATATTTTTTTGTAGATATGTACATTTACATATCTAAACTAAACCTACGTATGTAGATGCAAGCCAGGTTGCACGAAAGAATAAAAACCATCGTTGCTGGGTTGTCCGTAAGAGTGTTTACATCTAATGTAGATAAGGGAGCTATCATAGTGTAACCAAATCTTCATACGAATAAGTGCATATTGGTTTATACCCATATGCAACTTTTTTTAAACGTTTTAATACTCTATCAGGTACTTACTTATTCTTTGATAAAACTTTCACAGTTATAAGCCACAACTAGTATGTATTAATTATGAATTTGCATAGATACTTTATAATAAAAGTTGCAATCTTGGTCAGACTTATCAAGGAATTATAATTATCCAGCAGGTGTGATGTAAATAATCCACGGAGTTGGGTTTGTAACGATCTAAACGTTATGGCTTGTATTTTAAACTTTTTAAATTTGGATATTGTTAAAAACAAGCGCGTGCGGATTACAAACTATATACAAAACTTCATTTGTAATAGTAAAAGTTTTGGTTTTCAGTAAAAATATCTAGACACCAACAAAATGGTTATAACTGAAACTAAAAAACGTTAAGAATTGACTTTAACGTTAAATGTCAAGTTTTTAAAAACATTTCTTGTATGTTTGTATTGCTGAAAACTACCTCCAAAAGTGTTAAATTGCCAAATAGTATTTTTTTGAATTGCAGACAGACAGCCTTGCAACAGCAATTCTCTACGCTCATCAACTCTTCATTTTCACAAATTCAAGTTTCTAGTAGTTTTACGAATTCTCATATTCATAATATGCACATTTATACTTAAGTATGTTGGCTAGTAAAAGTATTCACACTCGACACCCGCCTTAAAATTCCTTACAAAATCACTGGAACATATGAAGGCCATTTATGTATGTCAAATGCCAAATACTAGGAAGCGACCTCCTGTGCTTCACCGAGAAAAAATATCTGTACTTTCACTGTTAATATTGCTTTTTATTATGAAGGTTGAAATCGTAAAAAACCGTCGGAAGTATACCTAACTTCGTTCTCTCGCTTTCTTTTTTCATACTCAGCATTATATGCCTATTAAATGGCATGGTAGAAATGCAAGTATCGATTTAGATTATCTGCAGAAACCCTGAGAATGCCAGTAAGGAGTCTTTTTTGGTTATAATATAGTTCACTATATTATAATATTAGTAAAATGAACACCATACCGCTATCCTGGAAATTTTGATTGCTACCTTTTTGAATTAGTAGAAACTCACGACCAAATAAAAATACATTTTCTCGGCTGCTTCTAAACTTTGAAATAACAATGATAACAATAACAATGACAAAATTTAAACGAACAACTGAGAAATCTTAGCCCCGGTAGAAACGTATAAATGCTCAAATAAAAATTTAAAAAACAATG
>JAHZNG010002056.1:0-14743 GCA_027744375.1 Orchesellides sinensis | reverse complement strand
GAGTACCCAAAGCTATATACAAGACGTGAGGAGCCGATTTTATTGACGGGAGACTCACAGGAAAGTGGAATGGTCAAGAAGGCATGGACATATTTCCTTTCCGATTTTAAACAAGAGCTTCTGAATTTGCCTCATTTAGAAAGCTACTTTAGCAATGGACAACATAATTTACCATATGTTGCAAGGTATGTAAGAGACGCGTCTGTAGATCATAGACCTGATGTTAAGAATAATATTGTTGTTAGTACAGCTCCTGTAGCTTCGTCTTGATGATGTGTTCTGTTTTAGACGCCTAAATACTCAAAAACGCCTGAAATACTTTACCAAATATCTGTGTTACAAAGCAATGCAGTGCCAACTCAATTTTAAAACATTTACAATGAGCAATAAAAAGATACAAAAGTCTCATTAAATACAAAACTTCTATTTCAATCCATTTCATTCATTGGCACTTCACAAAAAATGCTTTGTTTGCTTTTTATTTTTTTAGTGAGGATGACTTGGCGGATGCAAACGACATTTAATGCAGGAAAAGAGTAAGCAAGACTATGAAGATGTTATATACGTATTTCTTAGTATTCACTGAATTACGCCATATGCTGCTCAATTGTTTGGAAAACATTTTATCATTAGCCTTTTTTATACATACATTCTTATCTCTCTACTTTTGAAGAAAGGATTTAATATTGACTACGAGTATATTATTCACAGTATCATACAAAATAAGAAGAACTGAGTTTTGAAATAAATGTTTATTGCTTCATACCCATAACCCCTGGCGTTGTCAGTATTCTTTTGTATCTGATTATCAGCTGGGGTATTTTTTCAGTAAAACAATGTGAAATCGGCATGTGGTATCCTTTCATATGTATACCACTTAGCTTCTATCATTACTTAGGTTAAAATTTCTATTCTTTATTATATGTGCATCTGTTTTTATAAATATATGACACAAAGTATATCTTTTTTACGCACCGATCTGAATTTCAAGTACCTAACATGCAAACTGTAAATATTTACGTGGAAGTCAAGTACATAACAAAAAATGTTTTATATGTTGCGTGACAAAGACTTCATAACAGCGTATCATATTGATTTCCTAGAGGTTGTGACAGGGATTAGGGGCAATAAGGCTTCTTCGGTTACCATTACCACTGTCTCATCCCAACACTCGTGCGTTCCTTTCGGATGGGTTTCATTTTCATGGTTGTTTGATCAATTCACGCATGTTTCTGCTAAAATTTATTCTTCCTACTTTATTTTACTTCCGTCAGTTCCGTACAATGCATACTTTCAGAGGAAATGCGCATACATGTAGTATAAAGTATAACAGGAACTGAAAACCTGGGCATATAGGAATATAAAAACAACACAAGAATAAAGTATACATAGATATGAAGGGTCTGTGGTATTCAGTTGTTTGAAAGGTAGGACCAAAAGTAAAAAGTTTGGTACAACTTTAGAGCCTTGGGCTTGGGTCTACAATGACCATAAATATAAAAAGCAAGTTGTTTTTCTTCTGGATTTTGGACAAGTTTTAAGCATTTCTCTCTCTCTCTCAGTCAGCCTCTTAAATAACTTTACAGGACACATAATATTGTTGGTAGGAATTTTTAACTGTTCATACTTCTATTCTAGACCTAAATCCAGAGTATTTTGTGAATGTACATGTTTTGTAATAGATAATTTTTATTTTTTGTTGGATGCGTGAATTGATGCTGGTTGACTGCATGTAAAGATATTTGTTTGTTAGAGCCAATGAAAGATGGAAAGTAAATAATATGCACAGATTTGAGATAAGTACATACGAAGAACTTTTAGTTCGTTGACTGGAAAGTCCTTACTAATCTCATTATACTTACCTTTTGTATTGAACATTAAAAATATTTTGATTTGTGAGAAAAATATTAGCTGAAATGCCCATTTCCAGTACGAAGTCAATTTACATGTCGTAGTATACATTTAACATAATTAACTGCATACTGAAGTATAAAAACATACATACGTACATAAAAATTAATGACGATGATCATATTACATTTTTTATATTTTCTGTAGAATCCAACATTTAGCGAACACTTTTCTTAAACCAATACTTAAGAGTACAATTTTCTTTGCATGTATGTATATGAACAAATGTACGGTGTTTTTTTAGCATACTTGGAAAAAATACTAAAATCATTTTGGGTTGAAATCCGTGTCTCAAATGGTAAGCCACCTTCAATCTCTCACTTTTATCATATGTATGTACATATATAGTATACCGTGGCAAGTTCAGAAACTTGAGACAAGAGAAAGTACGAAGCTAGTAAGATTTCCTAAATTGCTGACTGCAAGCAAAAAATGTTTTGCTTGTAATACAGGCTCAAGGCGGTTGCAAACGAATTGCGTTAAAAGAAGCCATTCGAATGTGGGAGGAAAGAGGGGAATGTCCGTTGGAGGAAGTCACGGAACTAAAATTGAACGGTTGGAACCCACCTATTGAAAAACTAGACAGTTCTACTTCTTCTATACCTAAATGCGAGTATGTTCCATTAAGTTGTTTAGTTAACAATATTTACTCATATGTATATATATGTGTCTTATAAGTCCTAACGTTTTTTATTCCACCCATCAACGCGCATCGTATTTCTAGGAAATTGTCACTGTCAACAAACATGATTGAGCGACTGGGTAACTTGAATCCGTTAAAATGCCTGAGAGTCTTATCAGTCAGTAGGAATTACTTAAAGAGTCTTGCTGGAGTGGTCAGTAAAATACCTTAGACAGACCAAATTCCAGTGGAAAAATGTTTGCTCATTTATGTATCGATTATTCCAGGAAGTGTGCGCTGACACCCTAGAAGAAATTTGGGCGTCTTACAATTTGATTGAGAAACCCTCAAAAGGGGTAACTAACTGTAGAAAACTTCGCGTCTTATATTTGGCTAATAATTGGATTAAGGATTGGAGTGAAGTCGCTCGTTTATCGGATTGTCCATCACTTGATGAGCTGGTTCTTGTAGGTATGAATTAAATGCATAGTATGTATCATAAAATGTGAGGCTACTGTTTAAATTTTCAGGTTATTTAAATGACAATAACATAATATGCGTATTAAATGGGATTTAAAGGTAACCCACTGGAAGAAAAATTCACAAGTTCAGGAGGTAGTGCAGCCGAGTGGCAAAAAGAAGTTTCTAAAAAGTTACTTCAAATTAAAAGACTTGACGGTTGGAACATTGTAAGAACTGAAGAGGAGCCTGAGGAAGCGGAGGAACCTAAACCAGTACCTTCTTAATGTAAATCAAAGGTTCTCATGCATCAAAACGTGGAACATCATTGCACATAATTAATGTAATTAGGTATTAATTATTTCTGTACAATACACATAACATGCATGGTGCAATCATGTCAGTTTGTACTATTACGAAAGTAACATATTATGCGTAAAGTAAAGCATAGCATTCAAATGGCAGAGGCGTATGGAGGTTCAAAAATTTTGTCCATCACATTTTCATGTTGCTTCAGAAGTTATTGTTGGTGAGGCATGTCCAACCGGAACCTATAGTTTTTTTATGATTGTGTTCTTGGGCTTTCTAATGCTTTTCCTTCAAAGGAGATGAGATTGGTAGACATTTCCACCTATGTTCATATATGTGTTTATAATAAGACCATCAAAGTTTAGGAAATGTGCTTGTCATTAAGGCCACATTTCAACAATTAGTCATAAAAATTACTCGTGATATTTGTGAATACTTAAGAAGTTGTGAATAATGATCGTGTTTCGTGATTCCATTCCATTTGTATGGAACTTGTAAAGTCCGTGTCCTAAGGAAAGCATACCACTTGATGCATTAGGTGAAATCTGTATTTTTTAAACTACAGGGGCCAAATCTCTTTTAAAAAGCTGATACCAAGTCATAAGAATAGTATGTATTCAAGTTGCGCTTGGGGAAATCTGCATTCATTAACTATGGGAAAGGGTGCGAAGTAATTGTCGTAAGAATAGAAGTAATGCAAGTTGAACTTGGTAAAATATGGGAGTTGGTACAGTGTTTATTTGTACAGATATAAGTCCTGTGAATGCGAATGTGTGTTTTAAAATGGCATCGAATGTATGCACCCAGTCCAGCGCTCTAACACAACAGACTCCAGCAGATCCCAAGTATTTAATGTATGCTAAAAGAATTCACCAGCAGGAGCATAAATACGTATGTAAAGCTCTAGACGATAGAATATAATTTAATCGTATGATGAAATATTGAGTAATTGTTGTTCACAACTGGAGATACGATACGAACACACAAACACACAATAATATGCTAACAGCATTCTCATTTTCTAACACAATGAAATATGTAAGAGGTGTTATATGCAACTGCAACGATGAACACAGCTCTGTTTGTATCTGTATCAGCTAAACACATATGAATTTGTTATCACCACACATACATACAATTATGCAAGTTACATCGAATTTTTATGACCTCTGTGATTTCTAAACAAAAAAAAACAAAGTCGGATTAACCCTTTGACTTTGGTGTACGATTATGTTCATAAATAGTCTGACATTTTAACTTGAAATAATAATTTACCACGTATAAATTTAATATTTAGCCACCATGTTCCTATCCAACCACTAATTCATATAGGGCATCGTAGCTTACATTTAGATTTTAAAAGCTTGTTAGCAGTAAGAAATTTGTTGAATATATATAATAGACCCCTTGCAATAGTTGCAATTATAACCAAGATGCAAAAATAACGCCTATCTTATGACCAACTTTTTATACCTTGCATTGCATAAAATAATATCGACTACCACACTGTGCTGTGCTGTATACAATACAATATGCATAATTTAAGGAAGAACTAACAATGTCCTATAACCTTATATGTCAAATTACTAACAGCACTAAAACAATTTTACGTTAATTTTACTTTACACCTCAGAAAAGTAAATTAAGTTTTTAAATGATGTAAATGTGTACATTATGTTTTTGTAAATTCAGGTATGCATCAGATATTTAAATTGTATTACAATAGTGTAATTCAAATTTTCAATCATTTAAGCAAATATAATTGTAAAGCAGTTGTGATTTTTATCATATATAACAATACATTTTATCATAATTTGGTTAGATTAACTCATTAGCAATCAAATGGTGGCCTATGAAGTTTCATGAATGCAATCCATTCCGTAATTACTGGTGCAGAAACAGTCATCGTAGAAGCACACGTTGCCGCAGACGGTAAATCAGTAGTACCTCGTCCTTGGGTTAAAATTCTTTCTGCTTCTAACCAAGCGTTGTTTACAAAACTTGCTCTGGAACCCATCAATTTGATGATATCTGATTGGGACCTGGGCGTTGTGGTTGATTCTGTTCTGGCAGGTCTGTCGGTAGGTTTTGAAGCAGCTGCAATAAGTGTATTTTCACTAATAAATCCAACCACCTGTGTTTGCTTAGTAGTTGGGTCCAAGTAGCAACTCATTTTCCAGAAGCATTGAGGGACAGTAAGATTATAGTAAGTTTTTCCATCGACCAAGTTGTCAGCATCACAAAGTCCAGTCATTACATAGCTTGGAAAAGTCTTGGTCCGAGACAATGTTCTTTCTTCAACGGCATACCAAGGGCAACGGTTGGTCCACGGTTCCTGGGGGGCTATGCATATATATTATAAATACCCTTGAAATTAAAAATTATTTTTATGAAGAAAATTACTTTGGAAAATATAAAGATGTGACTCACCAATATTTACACAATAAAATGTGTCATTGACAGCCTCAGCAGAAAATCTCATGGGGTTAACAGGTGTCAAATGTCCTCTGTCCCACGAATTGTATTCAGAATTAACCTTAGCTTTCTGAGTCGTTGATAGCCTAAAAGTATTTGAGCAATTTTGCTGCTTGTAGGAAAGCTGGCTGCATTCAACCATTCGGAAGTTATCAACACGCTCCACATTTTGCTCCAGGTTGAGTTGGTCATATATTACTGTTGAGGTCAACGGAAGTTGACGAATAGTATCAAACTGAATGTTCATCAGGGGAATGACTCCAACTGGAGATGAGCTACGAATGGTAAACGTGTTGATTCCATCTGGCTGTGTTAGCCCGCAAGTCTCTAAATTTTTTACATTTTATTCATGCTAAAATTCATAAAAACCCCTTTGATTAATAGACTAAGTATGTATTTTGAATCCCGACATACCCTGACTCAGCGTTGCAGTTGGATTGAAGGAGAGGAAAGCTCCAACAATTAGCAAAATTGCATTCAGAAAACCCATGATATCTTTCTCTTGAACTCTTGAGACAGACAGATGCAACCACATAAGAAGTTTGAACTTAACTGCTGCCGAACTGTTAATGATAGCAGTTTATATACCTACCGAGGTCAATATTTTCATATAAAGTTACTAACCACATAATATGCAAAGATAAAGAAATTTGTGGGTCTGGTTTTTGCGGCCACGCTTATATAAACCAAATTCAAATAATAATATTTTCTAGCATGTCATGTGGTAAAATAGAATGAGAAAAGATAACATAACCTACCACATTTTACGCGATATATTAGTTATATAAAAGAAATTATCATTTCTGGAGCTAGAGAGACTGGTAAAAAACTAGAATGGCAAAAATCGATTTTTCCTTTCTATAATCATTTAGAATGTTACCAAACCTCAGCTACAATGTTGAACACGGGATTAGGTATTTCAACAAAAGAACATTCCACCCTTTCAACTAATTTTTTTTTAAATTTTGGAAGGGCTTTTATAATTGAAAGATGGCATAATACACGTTACCAATTAGTGTGGTTTGCAATGAAACACCTGTTTATTTGCATTACAAGGCATTTATTAACATTTGTCTAACAATATCACGATTTGGTGGGTGAAAGTTCGTATATTATAATAATGTAATACAAAGGTAACAGCGTTAAAATATTTTATATCAATCAAATATCACCACCAATCCACACATCTGAATAATCTAAATAAATAATTAATTTAGTAGGTAGGTTTGCTTCTAGTCATTACTTTAAATCACCATTGTGTATATTACATTGCTTTCCTTTATAAGCTTAATTCTTCATTTGTCTTTACATTTAAAACCTTTGAAAAATATTTGGTCTCTAGAACACCCTCGTCATTGCCGGGACATAAAATAACGTTGTTCTTTGATGTATAAAATTTAATTCCATCTGCAACAAAACAAGACAAATTTTGTCGGTTCAGTATGTACTTATTAATGTCCATGATGTAAAATATGAATCTTATTCAATCCTTCTTTTAAATTGTTTTACCTTGCAACGCCTTTGCGATATCAACATACACATAAACTTCTGCCGATTGTCTCATTCCACTTATCACTCCAGCTTCCCCTGGCTCTCCCGGAGCAAAATGGATATGAACTCTGTTCATTCGACGTAGTCCTGATTCCTTTATAGAATTCCACTTTTTCAAATACGTCCCATGAATTACTGTAGGATAATCATCCGCACTGCTTATCTGCACCAACTCATCATTCCCAACCTGTAGAAAGCAAATAATACACAGTAATTCATTACTTAGCATCCATTTGTATGCTTTAAAATGTATATAATATAAAAACAGTAATTTATCTTTATCTTTATATTCAACTTACATCAAATGAATGCCCTTGATTGGCACAAATCTGTAGTTTCCCTGTAGTAGGATCATTTCGCAAGCCAAATCTCTGCTTGTCATTATCCTCCACAACCTTCTTTATGCTTTCCAGTGACCATCGCGAGAACTTTGGCAGCCTCAAAATTTCATCAACGTTAATGTAGCCACCTGGATGAATGGTAACCGCCTTTTCCTTGGGTGCTCCGTGTCTTAGAAGATAGCTAAGGGATTTACTTAAAGTGGTGTCATGGCCAGAAGATTCTTTATGCTGTGGATTCACATTAAAATAAATACATAGCATTAGTTGAAATCCAATCATGAAACAACAAGCAAGTTAATCTTGCATTCCATATTGGTTCATTGATTTTAAATAAATATTAGAAATAGGTTGAAATCATGCAATAGGTATTTTTATTTTGTTTTACATGGTGGCTCCGATGATGTCCAGCCCGTTGCTCCCGGTTAGGTCGCCGGTCACTAGGATTATGCTCATGAGGAGGTTTTGACATTTTCTCTTGAATACTGTTAGATTAGGTTTAGTCGCTAGTGTATAAATGGTTGAGTTAGTTTACGATTGTAGAACACTGGGTAATAACAAGACTGCATATGAGAAAAGGGAATTCAAAGAGTTAGCCAGAGAGAGGGTCGAGATCGGATTGAAATAATTCTTGAATAGTTTATTCAAGGTTTTCGTTTTAAATAGTAACTGACCAACCGTGTTTGCTCGTTATAACCTAAAATTAGTCACACCACTAGTAATGCTGTCAAGTAAAACATTTACGCTCTTTATTTTAACAGATCATTTGTGCATCATATACATATGCACAATGTTTTATAATCTATATCATTGTTCTCTATCTCTACTCAACAGAATATTGCCGAAAGATGATTAAAAGGCTACATGATTACTACATTTTACACTTACAGATAAAAGATTCTACGTTGACTTTTCGTTAATAATTCCAGGAGAACAAAAACAAGTGCTATGTTCGCGGGAGAATCTTGGAAAATCCTGGAATTGCTGGTGTAAAATGATAAATAAGCATGGTGCAAAGAGTTTTTCATAATATATAGAATGTAATCTTATTCTGGATTCTCTTTTATCAAGAAATTCTATCAAATCATCACATCCTGCATTTTTATATTGTACAAATTCCCACTTGAATTTTTGTACATTTGAAGTCATAATGAAGTATTACATATCAACGTTCATGATATGTATATGGTTAGACGAGAAGTAAATTTTAATATGCCAGGGATATATGTACATAACCTGCGAAACCCTTATAAATTTTCAAAATGCATGCATCAAGAAGCTAACTAGCAAGAAATATGGGATATGCATTTCGCTTAATTTCCATTTTTATGGAAATCATGAATCTTGGAGAAAGTTCTGTAATTCTGTGGACAACATTTTCTAAATTATGGCAGACATAGTTAGATAAATAGACCAGCAGATATATGATGTTACAGATGACAGATTTTATACACTATATAGATTAATAGATTACGTTATGCAAAGGTTATTTGCTTTTGCTACAGTATATTGGATAGAACAATTGTTTAATTATCTTGTTCACTTGTAAATTCGTTTTACTGCTCAAGCATACCTATGACAAATGTCATCTTACTCATTCTATTTCACTCACGAAAGGTTTTCAACTTAATGGTAACACCCAGATAGATCCTCCTCCGTATATGAATACTAGCCTGATTTTGATTTTTGAAAATCAATGCCAATCCTTGTCAAAAGTTTTTGACAAAGTTTGAAAGGGGAAGAGCCTTAAAATAATATTGCTCACGTAATCTTCGTTAAAATAACTAATCGGAAAACTAGGATAAAATTAGTACAGTCAGTTTAGTAAAGATTTCGGAGTCTCATTTACACGAGTATTTATAATTTAAATTTTATACAACACAGGTTTTGTCATAATTTATTTTCCACGGGATTCGGCATGTATCGGTATTAAGTAACAATATTCATGTATTTAGACGCAACCCATAACATTTCTTTAAATCATTTTAGTTTTGTCGTTCGTAAAACACACATTCTATCTCCCATGCAGTAACTGTAAAGAAAAGTATATTAAACCAAAATGCTGATTGCACATAGAATTTTGGAAAACAATTTGCTAAAAATATACGGCGTGGTTCCTGCTGGCAAGCCATGGCTTCAGCTACTTGGTCTCCAAACTTATGAATGGGATCCAAGCAGACAACGATTTAGGGTGCATCCAAAGCCTCGAAACAGGCTTGGAATAACGTACTTTATTGTAGTCTCCTTGTATCTCTGGTTTGGTATCAGAAAAATTGATGATTTTGGTTATAAAATAATTCAAGGCTTTTACGCATCTCTTCACGTTTTCATGGCATACGTGGCTTACTTCAATCAACAGAACGGAAAGGATTTATCAGATTTCTTGAATGGACTGATCAAGTTTGAGAAGGATCATTGTAGGTCACAAAAACATACATTCAGTTTAAAAGGCTTTAAAATTACTTATACATGTCTTAATTTAATAGACTACGAATCAACGAATCAATTTACTAAGTCGGACAACCTGAAACTGTTAGCCACCTTATCCAAGCTGATGAACTACTGTGGTCCAGTTCTTGCAGTACTGAATGGAATTGCAACCCTTATCTTGCCATCATCTCCTTTTAATATCTTGTACACTTGGGGACTGTACTCGACGTATTTGCAACAAAAGGAAACCTTCTTGTGGATAAGGATTTTCGAGGGGATATTGTCTACATTGATGTGGCTGGCTTACGTTCCATCAGCTCAGTTCATTATTCAAGGGTCACTGTTTGCATCATTGTTCGCTTTAATATGCATGATAAAGGTTTTCAAAAGGTACTAATAACCTGCGACAATCAATACTGTAACACTACCAATGATTTGACTTTAATCTATGTTAATAATCATATTTTTAAAGGAACGCGATAATGGCATGTACGGTTGGAAAGAAAACTAGAAGAGGATTCTTTCGGCGAATGTTAGTATTTCGAGAAATCCAACTGCTCACCGACTCATACAATTTGATTCATCGGGAGAAAATTCTTGCTACTTGCGTTTGTATTTCTGCAAGCGCTCAAATCGGCGGTCTGTATTTCGTTATACATTCCTTTGGTTCTTTAAGTATTCCAGCTTTGTTGGCTTCTATGATTTTAATATCCAATTCGATGTTCTTTGTTGTGTTCTTGCTTGGATTTGCAGCAAAGGTTTTAGCAGAGTGCAATCAAACCTTTCATGAACTGAAAAGGGTATTAGGAGACAACGGGAAAAGTAGGGCTGATATAAGGAAATTCATGAAATCCTGTCGCAAGACAAGAATTCAATTCTTCTCCGTCAACTTTTTCGAACGGATGACTCCATTGATCATTCAAGACTTTTGTATAACCCAAACAGCCAATTTATTACTATTGTAGAAATGTGTGGCATTCATTCAAACGTTCATTCGTTTGTATGCAACATATTCTAACCCAGTAACTTCGAATGTACATAATATGCATAATAGCAATGAAGCATGGCGAATATGACGATATTGTCTACCTGATAGCTGAATCCTAACAAGTCGGAATTTAAAAGTTATAACTTATTTTATAACTTAAATGAAGTGTACGCATATTTTACAATTAAAGTTGAAAGTACATAACGTATAATTAGCATTCGAAATTTTTTTACTTTCGCTATACACTTTGTCCACTTGTCAAAAACAACATATTCAAAAAACTGTCATGTCATTTTAAATAAATAACATGCTTTAAAACGACAATTTACCACAATTATTGGTCTTGACCTGAGTAATACTCTCAAAAACAGAAATTAATTTGAAACTAATTAGCTTTCAAACTTAGACTTGCGTAGCATATATCTGAAAAGAAAAACCCGATGGTATTGCCATCCAGATGCGTCATGGATAATAAAATTACACATATCCAGTGCAATTCTACCGTATATGTATAGTGATGCTAAAAATGGTAAATACTGTAAATGTCAGAGCCTCCGAAAGACAATGAGGATGAGAGGATCGCAAGAATTGACGGATAGGTCCAGGTCTTAGGAATGTCTTTACCAAACAGTTGGTATACCAAACCTAAATTTTTGCTTTTCACTTCTATCTTCTATTATATATCTCTTCAGTTTACCTACTATAATTCAAAATGTCGTGATACATATTTATATGGATTTTCTTACTAAGAATTTAAAATGATAGTATCTTTCTCTATAATAAATATCATATATGCCTTTAATATATTATGCATAAAAATACTCTTACTTAAAGGTGCTAATAGGCGGTGTGTTTTACACCATTACACACATGCAAAATCTTTGTATATGTGCATAACGTAGTTTCATGGAATGGAACATATATGACACCATACTATTTCAGCGTAACCTTTTCGAGCAGCTATTTGATCTCACCATAATAGCATCAAATTACTGTTAGTCTGATTTTTACTCGCGTTCCTACTTCATTCCATCGGTAGCTCTCCTCTCAAGTTACTGAAATTAACAAAAAAAATCCCATTTAACCCAATTTTTAAAAACATTTTTAATATACCTTTAAAATGTCTGTCCCTGTTCGTCGTCAGTTTAGCAGAGACCCATATTGGTTTGACGACTATTTATCGGACCACCCTTTTAGACGGACAATCGATCAAGATTTTGGATCTGAACTAGAACCAGACCAATATGAGCCGGACGAGTTCCTATTTCCTCCACCTCCATCATGGTTCCGACAAGCCATGCTTTCCCATTTTAACAATCGAGCATCATCATTTAATAATCGGTTTGGACGTCAGCAGTCCCGTTTGAGGGGTGGCATCAGTGGTCCTTCCGAACTTTATTTTGGCCGGGGGAAAATGCAGGTTTGTAAATTTTTAGAAACTACATTTTACTCAAAAAAAAATTTTCAACCCTATAAAACTAAATAATATTCAATGATCAACCTATACTTAAAAACGTGTATTTGCGTGTATTTGCATTATGTTCCCTTCATATTTGCTTGTTTTTAAAGGTAACTCTTGACGTCACGTGAGGAGATATGAGATTCCTCCATCATCATCAACTGAATTTGAAATCAAGTCAGAAGATGTTAATTGCACTTTGAACTCCAGTGGAATTCTTTCAGTGGAAATACAACTGGAACCACCTGTAGAGGAGGTTAAAGGAAATGAGAAGGTAATTCCCATCAACATGACATCAACTTCCTCCTCAGCTAACATCATCTAAACAATACAGACATGACCACAGCCGTGTTCACGTTAAGGCAACTGAAGATTCAGCTACTTCAGCAGCAACCGAATTTGCCAGTAACGACGATCAATAGTAAACATCGTAAAGAAAAAAAATTGATTGTTTTCTAAACTCGTCTATCAAATATAATTCTCATAAATCATATTGGTAAGTGGTAATAGGATTTGGTATGATGCATCCCTATTTCTGTTCACAATTTATTTTGCCACACAATGTTGTATGTAGTCATGTTTTTTTAGCTTGCTCATCTCATCTATGTCATGATGATTTGTATTTTGACAGGTGGACAGGACACTTGAGAGCGTCTTGTATCCACGCCCGTTTCAAGTATTCATTAAAGACATCCATCTTAAGAGTCTCTCGGACAATTTTAACAATGTTTGTGCACAATCTTTTCTCTGTTAAACTATTAAGGTTAGAAAAAGACAAATAATACTTGCTGTAAATAATATATTGTATTCGTGTAGGCATTTAATGTATAATAATATGGAGTCAGATGCTTTATCGAATATATAAAAACTACAAACCCCCAATAATGTCAGAATGTTAAATGTGTTTGTATAGGTAGGTTTATAAAGTTACATTATTCAAAAATTTGTCATTAATTTTTCCTTGTATATAAAATTACACTGTCAAACTGTGTGTATTTGAAATATGAGGTTAAAAGTATTGCGGAATAAGGAAAGCTACTAATGGGATAATATATTGACACTAGCAGGATGGTTATTGTAAATCGGATTATTTAAGGACAATTGTCAGGTTAGTTGTGTTGTACTTCTGTGGAATTATCCGTTTTACACAATAATTTAGCACTAGCGTGTGTGAAGAATAAACTTCATCTCTTCAGATATCTGTTTTGTAAATTCATTTCAGATTGTTTTTATAGCTATCAGGACAGTATCCCAAATTACAAATAACTACACTGTAATTGCATCCGATATATAACTTCAAAATGATTGCAGTTCATCCTTTCATATGGGTTGTATCACGCTCATACTCGTATCTTCGTTTGTACTATTCTATGTATAGTACGGGTTTTTTCTTAAAGACATCCATCAGAATGACCTTGCTGTCACAATTAGCACTTCTACGAACTTGTGTGTAACTTCTGTTCATACAATATGGACAATTGTCAGGTTAGTTGTGTTGTACTTCTGTGGAATTATCCGTTTTACACAATAATTTAGCTTAAGCGTGTGTGAAGAATAAACTTCATCTCTTCAGATATCTGTTTTGGAAATTCATTTCATTTCATTGTCTTTATAGCTATCAGGACAGTGTTCCAAATTACAAATAACTACACTGTAATAGCATCCGTATACTATTCTACGTATAGTATGGGTTTGTTCTTAAAGACATCCATCAGAATGACCTTGCTGTCACAATTAGCACTTCTACGAACTTGTGTGTAACTTCTGTTCATACAATAAATTGCGAACATTGGAATACCCGATTCATTGCTTAGTTTTCTGTTTAATATCTTCCTCTTCTCTTAAAACTCGAATACCTTGAGAATCATACACAGCTTCAAGTGTGTAACAAAATAAAAGCGATGGATCAGGCAAGTATCTTGCTAATAAGCACCTAAAAACAAACAGACAAGAAAACCTGGAGAGAGTACTTTATTTGCACGTGCTGAATTATGAGGCATTCATATGGAATATACTGAGTAATAAAATTCATGACATAGCAAATACTTCAGATGAAAGACGTTTGCAAACAAATTATTTCCAACTCCCACCAGTCAAGCGTAGGCACACTTAATTGTTATACTTCAGTTGAACACGGAGAAGTTTTGCAAATGCAAAGTAAGAATACCTATTTAATGTACATGATACAAACTTACCCCCAT
>JAHZNG010002055.1:0-11981 GCA_027744375.1 Orchesellides sinensis | reverse complement strand
GACCTTCCTTAAAGGAATACTTGTTCGGTGGAAGAAATATATACACAGACCTAATATATATAAATATAGGGACATTTTTGTCGTTGCTTCGTACTTCGAATGGATTGCTTTCACAAGCTTTTAATTCACGAGTACTGTTTTATAGGAAGATACCGATACCTGTTGAATAAATTACCAGATATTCTTAAATTGATTTGAATATTTCATGATTACACAACGAACATACAAAAGTCTGCAGAATGTATTTGCCATTGCCACACCAAGTAATTCAAAAAGTCAAAATGTCATCGGTACGGGTTTAATCAAATCATGTTTGCAAAGTGAACAAGAGCATTTCATGGGGTTTACATACCCCTGGAGAATCAAGGCACACAGATCATACAGAGTACATACCAAAATAAAGTAAATAACGAATCGTTAACCGTAGTGTTAACTTCTCTGTTATGCTTAAAGCTTATGTGTTTCAAGCATACATAGTCAGGAAGCATTTCAAATTTCAGAAATTAGATCTATCATAGTTGTAATTGTAATCTATTATAGTCGATTTTATAGGAGGAGTAGCAGTTATGCGAGGTCTCAGGGGGAAAAGTATTGAAATGAGATGACATCGGATGTATATTCGTAGATATTTCATCAAAGGGTTTCCCTGAAAGACTACTGCCTTTAATTAACCGAAGAATTCTAACAGCCAGTGTTAATTTCTTACACGTTTTTATGTTTAAACCTCTTCGGGGAGTTATAGCTTAAAACTCATTTACAGGTTTATAGATCCTAGCATTTTGACCTTACTCTGTGTTCTCTGCAACTATTGCTGTACACGGATAAGAGAAAATTATGAGCTATTCGTTCCATATAATTAAATTTAAGGGGAAATCTAGCCTAATGAGATTTTAGTGAAGGATGGCTTTCATTCCGTAAATGAGCAACTATGAAAACACTACGAGATATCCATTGCAAAAAATTCTTAAGATGGTACAGAACAAAATTTATACACTATCCTCTGATAATTTGAAATATCTTTACCAGAGCTTGTTAAAAAAAAGAACAAACATTTATAAGGGCAGTTAATAGAAGACAGACAAAAAGCAAAATGTCAAGCTATACCTAACAGAATGATAATAGGTGCTTCATGTAATCTGACATTTTGCTAAGATATTTAATGCAGCCAGCTATGACGGTGTCGGAGGAGGACACAAAAATGCCAAAACGCAGTTGATATAATAATATCATCTAGTGAATAAAACAACATTTCAGTCTACGGAGAACATGTAAGCGACTGCAGCCAGCTATGACGGTGTCGCAGGAGGACACAAAAATGCCAAAACGCAGTTGATATAATAATATCATCTAGTGAATAAAACAACATTTCAGTCTACGGAGAACATGTAAACGACCTTTAAGAAAGCTTATCGTAAACTGAAGGGAGTGCGACAAGTCTAGACTTAATAAAAAGGCATATATCAAAAAAAAACTTTATATATACGTATGCAAGGATTTACAGGACATGATGCTTTATATAAAAGATTAATTTACCTATATTATACAATTGTCACCATAAATAAAAGGCATAAATCAAAAAAAAACTTTATATATACGTATGCAAGGATTTACAGGACATGATGCTTTATATAAAAGATTAATTTACCTATATTATACAATTGTCACCATAAAATCAAAAGGTTTGCTATTCGATTCGACTTAGGGAATATTAAATGACAAACGATATTGATAAATACATTTTTTCTCATAATTTGGGAAAAATACCTACAAACGGTAGAGTAGATTGTACAGTTACAAAACAGTTCTGTAGAACAAAAACATGTAGTTTAGGAAGCATCCCTAAACCCTAATGCTAAGTGAAATGGCTACGCAGTTATAATATTTATGTAGCTTCTAGAGTTTTAAGACTTTAGACTGATAGACTTTATTATTTTATTACCAAGAGTTTTAACTTGGACTGACCCGGTGCTAAAACAAATACTAACAATGAACAATTATAAATGAAAATACTTCATGGACTTTAAACTAAAGTTACAACCACTAACAAGCGGACTTGATGGTTTTGTTTTGCAGCAAGGATACAGTACCAATAACACCGGCAGAGGTGTGCTACTATGCGCTAGCTTTAAGTGCTTCATGCAGAGATCCTCATAACTTCCATGGGCACAATTTAATCGGTAAGATTTCTTTCTTTAAGAACGTTAACATTTAATATGGCAAGTTGTTTTCTATAAGAATGACCCAAACCATTTAAAAGTGCGCAGTAAACTGTAATATATACTTTATAGTATGACTGATGGAATTCATTTCAGCATTGAAGGGAGATTTACTTAAAATTTTCATCACAAGAAAAGTTTTATGACCAAATTAACTGAGTACAACAAGATAATTTCCCATCCAACTAAAATGTTCATTATTTACAAGAATCCAAAATCTCACCCACTGTTTCATAATTTCGTTTTACTCAAGCATATGTATGCTGAGAGGATTCACTGAGCATAGATAATTAAAATGCTGGAGGCTCCCATTAATTCGTATAAATTACATTCATGGTGGAAATAATTGGTCATTAACGAGTTTTAAATTGTGTTTAATTACTAGTGTCTCTAGAGAAACATCATGAAGACGTCGATTATCCAGGCTACCCTGCAGCATTCGGTTACGCCTTCACATCTCTTGTGTCGTGTATCAGCGGAGCACGGATACACAAGCATCAAACCCGGCATTTGCTCCAAATTGCACGAGATGAGTCAACGTCAGCAAGATTGCATTCACTTGGTATGCCCGACTGGGTCTTAGTTAATTCATAATATTATACTATTCCAAAAATTCTTGGTGAAGAAATGACATGCCTGCATTACGTGTGTATATATGTAGTGTACAAATTATGGGTGATGAAAACGGACATCCTGTGAAAGGAGCATGAAAAAAGGTGTTAAAATACACATACAACTTACACGAGCTGTGGCGTTCAGATAGGAAGCCCGTATAGCACACAACACAAGGCCGTCATATCTATCTCCTTTCTCTGTTTTTCGTTTACACTCTGCTAATTCAAATTACATGAGGCTCCTTACTTTCTCCTTACTTTCCATGCATCTACACATTCTCTGTTTTCTCTCTCATTTTGCCCTAGTCCATACCCACCTCCACCACTCACATCATATCATGTTAGTTGTTTTTTTAGCCTGCATCAGATTCTCGAGGTGGAGAGCTAAAAGCGGAAATGGGAAATGTGAGGGTAATGAAGCACACATAGAAAGATTATATGTGTTTGCTTGAGTTGGCCGGAAATGATGTTTTCCACTCGTTTTGGAGCCAATTTCATTTCTTGTTCAAAAAGACTATATGATACGATCACAATGGTCGCATGTGTAGTGGTGGTTGGTACCTCACCGAGTGTTACATGAATATACCTACATACAAATATTACCTCTGTGTATATAATACATTGGTGCCCATGCATAAACTTACATACATAATATGTTTCCACAGGCACGGTCATTTTTTAAGTGAAAGGGTGTGTAGGTCAGAACTACAGAGTCTACATCTACTTAAAATATCTACCTAGTCCATCCACTAAAAAAACATGTTAGCTTTAACCTTCATGTGTAATAGTGTAGGGCGAAGAAAAGAAAAACTTTAAACAGAGAAACTTATGTTGGATGCTACTTTTTCTGAAACTGTTTTCCATATGATTTTATACTAGGTGATAAATGTACCCATAAATACAGATGACGGTAAAAATATGTATATTAAACATGTGTATGGTTGGATATATACATACGTAATGTGTTTTTAGTTATAGGATACACTGTATTATTAGCACTTGGACATAATATGTACTTTCTTCGTCCCTCTCAACACGTAAAAACGCCATGTTTTTCACTGTGGGCCGCTGCATTTTGTAACGTTTTTTAGACACGAGAGCCACGGCATTGATAGCTTTGGAGTGTATACGTAATCGGAAAACGAGTGACTTCCTGAGTCGGCACATCACAGAGCCGATGCATGCAATCAGCAAGCTGCAGTTGGAAGACGGAACGTTTGGGAATTTACATACTACTGCATTGGCCATTCAGGTTTGTTTTTCTCTTTTATTTTCACTCTACATCCATTGCCGCTTTCTCTTTATGTGAAAGTCAAATATTTAGCTATGTAATGTATCATGTGTTTGTTTTCCTTTGAGTTGGGAATGTAAGTAGGTTTGATAATGAGGTGGACATAATATGGCAAAATGCACTGAAACCTGTTATTTTCTCGATAAGTTTTCTAGATAATATAGAATGAATAAGTGTGACAATGCAATGGGTTGGAAATCAATTTTTAGTAGTAGCTTCAGTATAAACAGCTAATTATAGTAATTAATGTTTGGTCATAATATGGGATGAGTTACGACTGTTTATGTTGTTAGCAAAAAAGGGGCATTACATGCAGGCAACCATATATTATCATGGATGGTCAAGTAAAAGGGAATTAACAAACTGGGAAAGCTTTTCCACATGCGTCCAACTGAGTTTGTCATCCTTGTGTTGAAAACGGAATTTGTTTTGTCATGTTAATCTAGGCTTTGTCTGGCTTTCACGGGTTTGAGATAAACTGGAACAAGTCCGCAGCAGTGCATGGCCTAGAATTACTTCAGGAGCCTAATGGATCCTTCCTCGACAGCCCGGTCGAGACAGCCGATGCAGTGATCGCCACATCTGCCTTATTAAACGGTTTGGGTATTCTAGGAGCAAGTAAAGGGCATTGCAAAAGCGCTCGACACAGAAATACACACCGGAGTGCACCTCTTCTTACTGATGATGTTTCCGTGATGTACAACGTTCAAAATAGCGATGATGAAGACATTACGTTCCATACAAAACTCAATCAAGTTAGGCCAATCCCAGTAGCAGGCACACGTAGAGATGATCAACCATACAAGCTTGCCCACGTAGAAACTTCTAGTGATCAAGTGAAATTAAACGCAAATCGGCTTGAAAGTGAATTGTTAACTGAGAAGAATTCAAGTGATCATGACGTGGACGTGAAACAGGTCAAGTTTGATAGGCCCGAGCTAAAAAATCTTAAACATGATGTGAACGTCACGTACTGGCTTTGGATTGGTCCAGATCCCGTGTCTGCAGAGAAACATAACATGACAGTGAGAATAGAAGCAAATGCCACTTTTTACGCTGTCATGCAAAAAGCAGCATCACTTAACCACAAGTTCATGTAAGTTGAGAACACCATCGTTTGACATGTAGTACTAGCTTTTCACTCTTTGTATCTTTTGTTCCTATAAATAGCTACCAGAGTAACGTATATAGTATAAATGCACAAGCGTGATAAGCCATATTACCGGAATTCCGTCTTGCAACCAACTACTTAAGTGATAACGTTTAATAGAGTAAAAGGCTTGTAGCCACTTTCCCGTATGGAGTCATGCAGAATTTTTCACTGTTTTTCCCAACACGATACCTAAAAGGAGAAACTGTACTTAATTTTTTTCTCCTCTAATGTCTCTTCTCGTCTCACACAGAAACTCTGTTCTTTTTTTCTCCATTTCTAACAGATTTGAGTCGACAGTATGGCCTAATGGACATTACGTGCACACGATTTCAAATCACAAGGAGGAACCGATAAAATACCATTATTGGCTGTTGTATCGACTGAACTCAGATCCTAATCCGTTGACTCCACCAACCAATTCCTTTGTTGCTCCTGCTGGTTAGTAACAACTTTTCAATTAAATGACACATCCAGTTCTTTCACATACAAAAATCATGATGATCCTTCACACGTGCGTGGGTTGGTTTCCTTCGTTAAGAATGATATTTGCTAAAATACATGCATTTTCTTTTTGCTATTTATAGGAGTGGACGATCTAAAAGTCGCAGACGGACAAGTGTATCTCTTCTGGTTTAAGAAGATTTAGAATAAAGACTGAAAAAGGAGTACTACCTTCAGAATTAAAAAAGTACTTACATAAAAGTAAATAAATAACTAATCTACAGCCTACATACAACAATTCGTCTTGAGTTCATTTGTAAAGTTAGTGCACAGCAACATGTAATTTTAGACTTTATTCAAGTTATGATGAGGAGGATTGAAAGACTAGAAAAATGAGATAATTACAACATGTAGATCTGAATGAAATGAGTATTTGTTGATGAAACAATAGCTTCCTAAGTTACTTCATATATTTTGGGAATGTGTGTTTGACACAGTTTATTAGGTGATAGTGTTAGCGTACTTGTATTGAACTGTCAGGTATTATTGAGATGTAGCTGAAAGACATTTTTGTGGAACGAAAAAAAAATATTACGCCAAGTTATGAGACAAAAGTATAACCAAATAGATCTATGTGTAGTTGTGATGAACGTAGGGAAACAAAGACTCAACTGAAATGTTTCTAGATGAAAGTCGCAAAATAGTGTAGATTGGTTTAGATAATAATTGTATACTGATGAAAATAAATGTCTAAATTGCATGCAACTGTTACCTGCTTTTTTAACCTTACAAAGAGATTTAAAATATTTAAGTTGAACGCATGTCGCTTCTTTCGCTTTAGAATATGTATACTCTCAACAAAAAACAGTCAAAATTAGAATGGTACTATACTAAATGAAATATGAAATCATAATTTTTTAAAAAGATTTAGCAGAATTGATGATATTGTTAAAATTGGCTTACTAGCATTCTTAAGATATTTAAAATTATTTGACCCGCATCAACAGATTTTGCCTCGTAAAAAGCTAATTCTATATGCTGTTGGCTTACACAAAATCATAAAGTATTAATCTTTAAGAATGTGCCCTAGGAAGTATGTCATAAGATGAAAGCATCCTATAGTTTTTCATAGTTTATGCAGAGCTAAAACAGAAATAGTTGAGTAAACTATTCACAATATATATATATATGGAATTTATATTATAATTGCGAACTATCCTAGCTTCAATTAGCATGATGTGACCTCTACATTCCCTTACTGCGCTATACACAGCAACAAAAATCTAAAAACCGACAAGTCTGCTTCCTGCTTACTTATCCATACTAATAATATAATATGTTATGTAGGTATGTATGTATTTAAAGGTAATATCGAGTTACGGGGTGAAGAAAATTTAACAGTATGCGAATGGGTTATTTGAGTAAGCTATATAAATTTTTTTACTAATTGTTGAAACAATAGGTTACAAGAATGATCAACACAAAAAGATTCACTTTTTCGCACTGCAATTAAGACGTTATCTGTTATCCACACCTGAATTTAGAATGCCACGAACAAATGTATTACAGTATTATTTTCGCTATTTAATCATACGGTTTGAATTCAACTCACAAATGGTACGTATTTTGCAAACATAATACCTACGGACACGGAACAGATTGTATATGATAGAATAAACAAAAGAGCCTAACATTAGATTTACTACTTACAATGAAAATGAAAATATAAAAAACGAAATTTCTAAACTAATTTACTTCTGTCTAGCGTAACTTTAACAATTCTCACTATGTAGGGTAATATTAAAATATTATATCATTAGTTTATTGGCGGATAATATTCATAAAGCTCCTGGTCGTGCTGGACATGGTATTAGTGAATAGGCTACATAAGTCAAACTGGAACCTATTCATAAATAACTTGCATCTTATAATTATGCATACCAACAAGCTGTTTAGACTTGTCAAATATGCGCTTGCCAACAAACTTGAAACCAAATTGCCAATAATGCATAAGAAAAAGTATATTTACCACATATTATTAATAATATTATATATAGTAATATATTAATACAGAGCTGATTAAAATCTCTAATTTTTGCCTAATCACGATGATCTATGATTTAAGAATAGTATCAGCGTAAGAATACTTACTTAGATGCAACATTAAACAAAATGACCCATAAGACGGACAAATGTATGAGTATTAGAAAAAAAAACTATTCAGAAATGTAAATAAACTTGTTTATTAAAGCAAACTGTACAACGCATCCTTTTGTTTCAAGTGAACAAGCGAACATTGTTTGCAAGTGTAAGAGCTATTATGTAGTTAACGCAGATTTTACTAATGGTATGTTATATATTAAGTATGTATCCTATAAGAAAATATATGATTCAATACAAACAATTTTAAATCAATTGTTATTTAATTACCTAAATTACAACGCTAAACTTATTTTACAATATATTATTCAATGTCAAGAATCAAGAATAGTACATGTATGCATGTACGCAGATATTATATACCAAACAATATCTAGTTATGGTAAAATATGTTTCATGTAATGAACACTAGTAAAAGAATCAAAATGAACAAACCAAAAATTCAAGACGCAGGTAATTTCTCTTTGGTATCAGAGGTGGAAAAGCAACGCCGAGAAAGTGAAAATGAAGGATAGCGTCACAACGTCAAAACAAGTTTGCTAAACCTAGCTATCATCACATTTCGTTGTTAAGAAAAAAAACCTGTGTCACACTCAATGCAACAGTTAAACACTATACAAATTACAATAAAGTCAATATTAATGTACGTAGCCTATAATATTCTTAACGGACATACATACGACAACATGACAAGTCTAATAAATAAATTAGATTTTAAAAAACTATATTTCAAAATATAAGCGTTTCTTTGCCATGAATCTTCTTTAAATTCCTATTTTATAAAATTTCTACCATTCACTATTCGCATATAAACCAAAATCCCACTACTCCTGGATAAATGTATCAGTTTTTTGTATTGCTTATAGACACACATAACGTTTTTTTGTGGATGATTATGACTACATACAGTCAACATCCATGCAAATAATATTAAGGCGTATATTGCATATTGCATAGTTAAAACTTTAAAATTTTACACAGATCATTTTATCCATACGGAAAGTAATAAAATAAAAATTTTTATTACCACAAATGAGAGTCATCCTACAATGTAAACAAAGTACTGAATTCAAAAACACCCAAAGGTTATCTTCTGTTCCTATGACTACCAGTTTAAAAAATTAAAAATCCAAATTTTTAGAATGCTTATATTTAGAATACATCATCGACGTGCCTGCACATCTTTTGCCATTTAATAGTCTATATCCATGCTATGTGTAATTTACTTTTTGTGTTTCATCGATTGCAAAAACCACCCGATGATTTGACAAGAATCCTTTATACTGATTACCTTAGATTTAAGTCACAAATTCAAGGTTAGGAATACTGATTTCATTTAAAAAGCCGAAAACTTTTGTAAAAAGCAAGGAATGATGCCACGTAAATCTTCATTAATGATTGATGATCAAGTATCCGGTGCATTGTTTATCTTACATGCAACAGAAGCGTTTTTTTTGTTGCAAAAATAACGTCACGATGAGGAACACAAAAGACTCACATTGTCCATTTAAATACTGACCGCTCAATTATGCTCATTAGTCATTAAGCCTACCCATGCGTGTGCATCTGAACGTAATGCTTTTGGTAGCTTTACATCAAGGTTATTGTAACATACAATATTATCCCATAATATCAAAGATGTAAAGTTAAAACAGTTGTAAAAATGAACCTGGATTGGTTAGCCACAGTTGTCTATAAGTTAAATTACTTACTTGGTTTTTATCAATCCAAGGAAGGTGCGAGCAATATGTTAATTGATGCTCATTTACCACAGCTGCAGCTCTGTATCAAAACTTTAGCATCTTTGAATGCTATTGCTTGCTATCTTCAAGATAACGATTTTCTCTACGCTACACAAACAGCATGCCACCACTTACTATCTTTATAACCCTTAAACTTGAACTGAATCTTAATTCAATGCTATTAGTCAACCTAGCCCAATGGGATACAATATACGCGTAGCATATTCTATGCCATTCCTTAGAGTATAAAGTGACGTAATTTATTCAACAAGTGACACAAATACTGTCAATTTTCCTTGATTTTTTATCACCCATGCTGAATGCTGGACTTGACTTGAGATTCATGACTTTGTTTATCATATAACCAAGGTATTATTGTAGTACATTTTGCTAAAACATGAATTCATAATGCCAATTTCAAGGATTACAGAGTATATTTTGACTACCATGACATAATAACAACATCATTCCTGCATTTCTATACATGATTCAATGTACATAGTACATGTACTGGTATTGGGCTTCAAGATCGGGTCATGCTGCTCTTTACATGCACACATTTCCATGACAGGCAAACGGGAGCCGCTTGGTTATCGCAGTTGGTTACCGACTACTGATGTGCACTAACATGCACAAATAACCGAGCATGACAATTGGGGACTTTAATTCATAAATATTTCGGCAAAGTTTTTTGACTGACAGACTGAATTATACAAACAACTGATCTCGCGTCGATTTAAATTGTTCCCCATTTACAGCCCTAGTGTCCAGTGTTCCTGACCTCGCCATACTATTCTTCAACGTTAAAAATAGAACAGAAGTAGGTTGCATCTAGAATTCATGGAATGAACACGCATTCACATATTTTCAAAGAATGCTTAAGATGTATTTGTGTTCGCCTTTGTTTCAGTGGTTCTCTTGGAGTTGCTAGCTGTGGCGTTAGCTACTTCGCACTCACAAAGTCGACAGGAAAATCCGTTCAAGTACTACGGAAATCCAAATGGTATTAAAACAATAAATACCTTAAACTTTGCATTGTTTAAGGCGTTAGGATATATTGAAATGTTGGAGTGTGTGCATAATTAATGGTTAAGTGTAATTTTTTCAGCATCGAGAATTGTAGAAATGTATCGGGATGAATGCCACGTATTTACCGGTAGGTAAGTTACTAGCTTTGAAATGGAAATATTGTAATTCCTTTGCCACGCGGGTTTATGTTGAAATATTACTACTCTAACTCTAGCCGTATGATGGCAATACATAATATTTGTTAAATCCACCATTAAAGACATTAGCATTATCTTTTTATTTTTACAATAATATTGATAAAGGCACGCATTCTGGATTTATAAGACGAGGGAGAGTGCAGTAACTCTGCTAAATCCGATTCAATTTGAATTGCTTTTGGAGAGATGCCATCTTAAAATGCCACCGGCAGGTATTCCTTCACATTCAGAAGGGTCTACAGAAGAAGACTCAGATTCCATTAATTTTGTTTCGAATGGAGATGACTCAAGTCTACTTCCACCTGTCAATGGAACACAAGAATCAAGCAATTCTACAGACGTATCTCCAATCGTTTTTCCAGGTTAGAATTGTAATTAAACAAAAGAAGAGAATTCAAATGAATAAGGAAAATGAATTACCAGCATTATTGTTTATATGCACATCGTAAGATTTGACATTTTTAAAGCTCCATGCTTTGCTTTCCTGAATACATAAGATTCATTACAAGTCGTAAATTAAAATTGCCAACGTGCACGCAACTGTTACGCCAATTATTACAAAGATGATGGTCACAATGAAATTACATTTAATTGCGAAGACAATATAGCTGCGGGGGAAACCAAGCATGGCCTTCGTAATGAAGCGTCTTTTACCAGGTAGGAACACAATAAAGCATAATAGTACGACGTGACTTTTGGAACACCAAATGTTTTACAACTTGATACTATTGAATGGCTTCCTCTTTATGTTGCAGCTCACACTGTGACTGTGACGATAAATTCTTGGAATGTCTACGGACTGACAACACGCTAAGCAAACTTACAAGTTCCAAAATTGCTCACATTTATTTCAATATTCTCAAACCCTTATGTTTTGCTGAAAGACATCCTGTAAAATCCTGCCAGCAACAAAGACTAACGTAATGATCCAGAAATATTCTTTTTTGTACATATATACAATGAAATGTTGATTGGCATTGTTCTTTTAACCCTTCATCTTTTTTTATTCCCTCTGAACATTTTTAAAGTGGCGAATGCATTAGGCCGGAATATGACTACAAAGAGATGCGGCGTTGGCAGTTTTTCCCAGCGCAACCATATTTTGCCAAGACAGTTAGAGGATTACTGGATACTTTTG
>JAHZNG010002054.1:0-21209 GCA_027744375.1 Orchesellides sinensis | reverse complement strand
ATTTTATATACGATTTTATTATTGTTAGCTCAAAGTATACAGAATGTAAACATAATTTGTAAACATAATATGTAAATTCAATCTATGTATGAAAATTTTATCAATAAAAAACTCAACGAGTGCAATTTTTAAAAGAATGAGTAGATTGTAGCTAACTAACAAAAAACGAGTATTAAAAAATAGCATTAGTATTTATATCTGTATTTAACGGTAAGATTAACTTAACCCTTTTTTATTAACAAGCATATAGCCAAGCGTAAAAGGTAAGTAGAGACATTTTATGTAAGGTAATTTAACACAGAAATTATATATGTAGTAAATCCTATAAGCTGTATAAGATCCATAAAATTTTTTTGTAGTATTTTGTTTTTGTATCGTTTCCGTGAATATATGACGCGTATGTAATTTGTAGTAATGATATAAGTATGATTACGTATCAGAGAAGGAAATATGTAAGTAAAATAAACTCGCAGTTTTTTACAAAAAAATGAGAATCGTTTTCAAATTCAACATTTCTTTTTTTCTACCTTGTTTATGTCATTATTATCCCACGCATCACAGCAGTAGACAGACAGACAGACATAATACTATCAGATAGACTTAACATAGGCATACATGTCTTAATTTAAAAATTCTTGTGAAGAGCAACAAAAAAGTGTTTGTTTATGTACAACACTTGATCATCATTTGGTAATGACATGACGTGTAAATCAAAAGTAACCGTTTTTGGTTTTGAATTAAGTTCACTGCACGCATAAAAGCTACATTACAGAATGGAAGATGATATAAACACGTGCTCGACCAATTTGCGCTTGTTTGACGAGTGCAAATTAAAGGAAGGGGAAATTGTGTGGTATATATGTCTTCGTGAATGACACATACATACAGCTTGGGTGGATAATAAGTCGAATTCGTTGTTATCTTAAGATATCATTTGATTTCAGATAACAACAAGGTTACAATGAAGTACGTGTAAAATACATATGTACAAATGCAAATGTACATGTTGCCATTCTTATAGGCATTCATAGATTTTTTCCGACAGTTTATGACCCATCTCCATTTAACCTTTTCCGTAATTTCTAGCACCCTTACAATAAAATGGGAAAGGTCAGATAATGTCAAAGACAATCGCGACAAATAGTGCGTAAATGGCAGAAGACATTTCGGTATTCGTTTTGACCAGTAGCAAGGTAAGTACAACCAACCCTTGCCTGCCACATACGGCCCAGCTTGAGAAGTACAGTACTTGCCTCGTTTAAAAATAGGATATGGTATCAATGTTAATTAGCCTGTATTCTATGTACAGTCTCACAATCGCGCTTTTGGTGACATTTGGAAGTACGGGTGATGATGACACTTACTCCAGTCTTAATACAATTTATTTGATTTCGATAATAGTTACTTCGATGCCGTTATAAAGTTACAAAAATTCATTACTTATTAACAATATTGGTAGATATATTCCATTCCAAATCAATACTACAAGTTACGATAAATCCAAGATAAGCAAATTTCAATTATTTCCAGTTAAGGTTCTTTAAACTCTTGCATTAATTATTTTTTTTACTTTCTAACAATTTTATAAATCAACTGTCCTAAATTTAGAACTTCCGTATATTTTTGTTTAACTCAACGTCAATAATGTATTGCAACTATTATGTATTACGCTAATATACTAATAGGTGGCTTGTATATTTTGAGATGCTAATGTTGGTATCAAAATTACGGGTTGGAATGAAGTAGTATCGATTTGGTGTAAAATATGATATTATGAGATATGTCCATGTTTTATGACTTCTGTTGATGTACAGTTAAAGTCTTAATTTATTAGCCCCATAACAATGCAATGGATAACTGAAGTCTACATAACTAAACCATGTAGTTTGGTATACCAACAAGCAAGTTTCAAATTAAAAATACAACCTCAACCCAGACTGATCTCTCTTATCATCCAGGCAAAGTCCAAAGCCCTCATCTAGAATTCCATTTGTGTGTCCAATTGATGCCCTGACTGACAATGAATTCCACCAAACATGGAAATAGAGACAGATAAATATACTCACACACACAAGTCTAGTCCCCACGTCTAGAAATAAAGATCCCTGGGGATTACGCATTACACACTTGTGTGATTTTATTAGCAGCCTCACATAACAACCCTTTTAAATCTGAGAAACCTCAACAAATTCCCTTTTCCTTGTTGTGTAGAACGTGCCATACAAATTTTTTCCTGTGTTCCTGCTCTGGTTCTACCTTTTTTTTTATAAATCTCCGTATCTAATTAGAAGAGCACTGCACATTAACAGAGATCACATCACCATCCTAATACACAGGTAAAGGGTTAAAGCCACATAGGGGTTAGCCACATATCATACTAATGCACAGGTTGAGAGTCTCCACCGTACGCAGGCATCCTGCCTTCCAAATTGGTCCTTTAAGTCTGCTGAAGAATGTCTAAACGGCTTTTTTCATTCTTGCTGATAAAAATGGTCTCTCCCTCACAAACAAGAATGCAGAGAAGACATGAAATGGCCCCATAGGAAGGTATATCACAAAAGAAAAACTTTTTTTTATTTTCCTCTTCTGGGATTAGATAGGCATTTTATCCAGATTTTCTGGAAGGGAGACGCATACTTCCTCTTTTGATATTTTTACAAGTCTGTTGGCGTGTTACCCTGTGTCAAATGCTTACATCCGGCATCCGGCTATATATGTAAGGTGTCAAAATAAACTTTTCCCTTGATTAAATCCAACCTATCATAAGAAATTAACTAGTTTGCCAATCAGATTGTAAATTTCCATGTGACGTACCAAATTTCATATTAAATCACCTATATATTTTTACGAAACCCTGTTTTATATGCAAACCAAGCCAAAACCCACTACCACTATAATATTTATGCATGATATCATTTACCATCACCAATCCCGTTTGTTTTTTAGCGTAAGTAAACCGCTTCATTCATTCCTCCTCCACTTTGTAAATGGGTTGCCACACTCTATTCATTTTACATTTTCCAAGCAAACTTATATAACAACGGCTGCCGTTGACTGTAGCAGACCGCACATTGGGTGGCTTTGGTTTTCCCTACTACTACTCCTGCTGTAAATAAATTTAAACGAAATTACCTCTCCAACTACTATTACCTCTCCAACTACACAATACTCCTGCTGGAATGGCTTTTTTAGTCCATAATATTATATTATGGGAGACCATGCAACAAAAACAACTACTCTTGTGTTGTATGTGCATAAACGACATTGGCTTTGGCTCTCATAGAATCCCTGTAACATCATAACATAACATAACATTTTACCTTAACAAAATTCTCCATCCTTTCGCTATTTCATTGTTTCCCTTTAAAAACCTGCTTTTGCTCTCATGCCATGTGCCATATTGTATCTCTCTCTCTCGCTTGGATTTTATATGGTACGCTATGAAATGTATTTTGCTTGCATAAATAATTAGTTTTTCTCATCATCGTTTGCCAGAACGGTACTTTTTGTGCCTTGCCTTTATACTCCATGTACAAATAACTTGTGTATAGCGTTTATACAGATGATGATAATTTGATTACCACAACATAACAGCAAAATGCAATTTAGCTTTTTTTTTCATACAAAATTGCCAAATTTCGGTGTGTTCCACTAAAGCCTCACCTTTTCATATCATGTTTCATATTTTGTTGTATTTTTTATCTGTGACAGTTATTCATAAAATGAAATGAAGATGATGAAATAGATATTGAGATTCGTTTAAATTTTCATTTACTTCTGTGATGGTGGTAGTGGCTCACCCAAACGTGTATATTATATCATACTGTTTTTTTGTATTTGCTTAAGTTTAAATACAACATTTCACGTGTTGGCTATTTTCAACGAAAAAAGGAGAAAAGTGGCTTGCCAATTTGTTGGGCCACATGGTGAATACAAAGTAGGTATAAAAAAGTAAGGAGAGGTCTTTCGTTTTTTTTATCTCAATCGAGCAACAACTGCTGTGAAGTAATCACTGCAGTAGTGGAGTCTTTGGAGTTGATCTTCCTTTGGCTACCTTAGTATTTCATACGAATAGGTATCTTATATTTATATATATCCCCCAAACAAGATTCATTGCCAAAAACAATACAAATGGACAGGATCCTTTTTAGATTCTTAAAAAAATTCTGGATATCCTTTACAAAGGATATTGCTTCCTGGACCTGTATGTGTGTGGGTGTCTCCCATGATGATCGTCATCATGAGAGGATTAGGAACATCTTCTGGAAGAAAGAATCCCGGAAAGAAACAAAAAAATATATATAGCTTACTACGTGAGTGTGTTCCTTGTTATTTTCCACGCGCTACTTCCGTTTTTCCTCCAGAGAGGATTTTCCTTGAGAAATGGAGAGAGTATAGCACGTCCTTCTGTACAAATACCCTTTTTCGTATCGGCATACCTTTCGTCTTTTGTACAGTTATTTTATTATTACAAAATTGTTCCTTGTGGAGGAGGATGGAGGAAGGGGGGTGTTGCATATAGGATATAGTAGCATGAATAGAAAAGGCATTTTCAAAAAGAGGAGAAAGGAAAGGAGAAAACGCTAAAGTATGCACATCAATCCATCACCACCGCCGTACCCAAAGAGGTTTGGAGAAAACAAAAAAATATACAGAAAGTGGATGAAAATTAGAGTTTTTAGTGGAGATCATCATCATAGCACGTTTTACTCGTTCGTTTCTCCAGCAGCCAAGAAAATTTTCATAGTTTTGTGCTCTTTTGGAAAGATCAAAGTCATCAGCAGAGAGAACACACACCAAAAATTATTCCGCTGTAGTGAAACCCTTTAGAATGTATGCATGGGTGAAAGTTATAAAAAACAAGGGAAACGCATTCTTCCTTCCTTCCTTCCCACCCAAAATAAAAAAATTTGCTACAGCCATTCTTTTCTATTTGGCTTGTGGCGATACATTAATAAAATCATAATAACATGCAGAGGCTTGGAACGATGATTGTATTTTTGTGTCACGAAAAAATATGCCGTTTTTTATTTAGAAAGGACACGGACACAGTATTTCCAAGACCTGAGAGCTATTGCTACTATGTAACATATATTGTTTGTGTGGTTTCTATATGAAAATTGTTTTTTATAAAAAAACAGGTTTATTATTGTAAAGTAGGCCACACTATTCCAATCTTCTCTTTACAATTACATTGTTTCCCTTTCACGGAGATAGGAGGACGGAGGAGGAAACGGGAGCGTGAGATATGTTTCATTTAGTTTTTGTGTAGACTGGGTTTTTTTTTTATTTTTTAGATTTTTAAAGGAAAAGAGATACTGTTGCTAGTGAATAACCATCCATACCGACCGCTACCAAGAGACGGACATATGTACACACATAATTTTTTGTCGTGGAGGTTTTTTAGTTTTAAAAATAATTGAACTAAAGTTGTTTATATGATTTTCGGCTAAGGTTATTGATTTCTAGTATCGATTACTACTTAGCGTGTGCGGTAACATCATGTATACTACTATAATTTAAACGGTTATGCCATAATTACTATACGAGAATGCAAGTTTGACAACTTTATATGGGTTAGCCTTGTGGAGTCTTCTGGATACCAGAAAATCAATTCAGCATAAATTGCAAAAAATATTCATGATGAAATCCATGAGAAAATGCATCTCCCTCCCAAGTTCCTCCCAACATTTTGATCCTGCCGTCGTCACCAGAACCCTATCCCTTAATCCATACAGATTATCTACTAAAAGGCATCTTGCATTTTTGATTCTGATCCTTGTAAATCCATTGTAATCTATATATCCCTCCATTTTCATGATGATGTTATATATTATATAATTGAATTGAACCCAGTCACCCAGTTGAGACTATCTAACTAAAAGTCTCCCTCCTTTGTTTTTCTTTTTGTGAGAGTAAGTCAGTCATAGTGAAACTGAACCTAGTCAACTGAATCTTCTTTCTTACACAAGATTGACTTTACATTTCTGTTTAAAGCAGCGACTGAGAGAGATACATGTATTTTTTGTTATCCACGTTCCAATGACTTTTATGTGTGTTCAGCACTGGGATGATGATGAAAAGAGCCAACATGACTTGATCAACTTTTCCATCCCAACGCTGAACCAAGACTGAGATGAAAGTTGATGTGAACAGTCAACTTCTGCTGCTGGTACGATGCAGAAGAACAGAGCTTTGCAAAAGTTTATATCACCAACTGTGATGTTAGGTACACGCATTAAGATTCAATTCAAAAGCTTATTTCTCATCTGTACGTACAGAAGAGGAGAGGGAGACGAAGACCAAAACCAAGAGGGAGAAGGAAGATACAACAGGCTAAGACAATTTTTCAAGCACTTGAGGAGCACATAGCGTATTGTAAACAGCATCGAGTGAGTCTGTCTTTCTAGACGAAAGAGTACCTCTGACTCAAATACCAAAACCATCATTTCTCAGGAACACACCAAACACAACCAATATAGAGATTGGCCTGGCCTGCAGGAAACGAGAGAGTCTCCAGAAGAAGAGCTACCTAAAACCCGTGTTCATAATATTAAGTTTTCTCATCTCAACCTGTGAACATCTCCAGAATATTCGGCTTCTCCAGCAAACTAATATTATATTATGCGTGTCGCCTTGGTCTTGGTCGTATAACACGAAACCACTTGGTTCCTTTCTTCAAATTTTTTCATTCAGGGCGAGAAGAACTCATCATCAGTTTTCATGCATAACGCGTGAGTGGAAAAGAGTATGTGTTCAGAACGGAAATGGAAAGAGGAAGGAATACCAATTTTGTGATTGGCAAGTGAATTTTTTGCAATTTTCCAGATTGAAATAATAAAAGAAAGGGAGAGATAGATTCAATTGTTTTTATCCCTTGAGAAAAATTATTGGAGTGAATAATACATTGGGGCTAGTATATATTTCCTTTTGACCTATATATCTATCACCAAAACATGTATATTTATACAAACAGATAAAATTACCATATTGCATTCGGCAATAAGAGAAAAACAAAGATACAAAGGTGAAGTGAGGTTGAAGTGAACAAGAAAATATATATTCAGAGAGATTCATCTTCATTTTTATGCCTTTCATATGGTTGCCCCTCAAATTCCGGCATACTCAAGTAATTTGCTTATATCAACAGGAAACTAGAGATTCTGCACAGATTTTTGTGCAAAGCAAACAAGAAATCGTGAGAGAGTACAACATTTTATTGTTTAAAGCTCATTGTGTATTCTAGCAAGCAACACTTTTTTGTTGATTGTTGTTTAGACAGACAAGACAAGTCTTCAGCCCAAAAGAATACATACAAACTCCCCGGCTAACTTACATATTTCTTTATCCAGATGAAAAAGTGATTTTTTAGTTTGCAAACACAGTTCCATACAATAATAGTGCAAAAAAATATCTCCTGTGCAAATTTTTTTAAAAACATCAGTACAGGCTGAAAGAAAATTCCTTTAAAAAACTCTTTTGTGGTGTTGCAAGTATGAAGATCACTTTGATGATCCCCATCGTCATCACCATTTAGCATCGTCATCATCATCAGAAGCCGGCAGAAGAAAAATCCTTTGTGAATTTTTTCAAGACATATCGTGGTGCATCCCGTAAAAAAAGAGAAGACAAGCTATTTTTTTGGTTCAACGTAACGTAAATGGCTGGCTGAACATTTTTTACAAGAAAGAGAGTTTGATGCAGTAAAAAACACAAGATCTCATTGGATTATCGTTATCCTTGCAAAAAATTGTTATCTTGGAACAAGTGTTTTTCTTGGGTGTGCATGAATAACAAAGTGACTTCCCGACTTTGAGAGAGAGCGTAAGTCTTGATGAAATTTTAAGTGTATTAAGATAAGACGCTCTTGGTGCTTTTACATCCGATGATGCACTTTTTGTGTGGATAGAGTGTCTAATCTACATTAAATATATTTTGCGGTGCAAGACAAGTTTGATGAGGTGTACTGTGTGAAACGAGGTGATAAACCGGGAAATCCTAGAAAAAAGGAAATTGGCTTTGTTTACAGTAATAATTTTGGATAACATGGGACATGATTAAAGATAAGACAGTGAATGCTCTCATTTTCGGATAGAAACACGAGTTTTCTCTTGTTTCCCCGTGGTTCATATAGAATAAATTGATTTTCGCAACATATCCAGTAAATATATCACGGACATCTGGTGCTCCCATGAAAATTGAAAAGCGGAAATGGAAAATCGGTTAAATGGTGTGCGTGTGTGCTTCATAAATATAGTTTATGTTGAGTGAGTGAATAACAATTAATTATTTCGCTTCTTGTGTCAATTTTTTTTGGAAGAGTTACGATAATGATTGAGAAACACGAACTGAGCGTTGGAAAACACTTTATTGGGCAGTATGTGCCGTTGTTGCTCAAATGTTATGATGGACAGTTAAATTCCAGGTGAGCTAGATATATATATACGTAAGATGATTTATATTTGATGGACACCCTGTATATTACAGCACGGGTGTGATTTATTACATGAAATTTGAGGAGAATATGTAGTTTAGGAGAAGAATAGCAGAGATTTTATTATCACGCATAAAATTTGCATAAATAAGTAGGTACTAGTATTCGGTCGGTTGGTGAATGAAATAATAAAATGTAAGGCAGACACAGAGAGTCAGTCGTGATATCAGTTGAACATGAGTTCATCATTATGAATCATATGGCGTGTGCTTGCCTTTATGATTATGTTTTAGTATTAAAAAGTGTGTTTGGCATGATGTGATGTGATCATCATAGCTAGACATGATGTTGCCGGTTTTAATCTTAAATGAACTGATATCATGATCTATGTATAAAATATGGTACATAAGAACCTATATATAGAGCCAAATATATGTATGCCTAAATATATATACCTACATAAATAAAATTTACATACAAGTCCGTTCATCTCTCGATAACGCTGCTGGTCAAACAAAAACTTGGGGATGAACACGTTCCCCGCTTATTCATACAATATTTCATTTCAAGAACTTCCAGATGAGCGAATGGAACTTGATATCTGTTTGTATTTTAAGTTATTACCGAAATAAGGAACAATGTGATCAGCGTTCATTCGGTCCTATTTAAGATTTTTTCAATTAAGCTAGAATTAACCATAAATGAGTACGATGAATAGAGCTTAAGTTTCTAAATTGAAATATATATTTAGTTTTGGACGTAAAATGTGTTTTTACTCTCACTCACTCTATTGTGCAATTTGGACAATGGTCACGGTAGCTGTATTGGTATAGGATTTTTCTGTAAATGTGGAAAACCCACATAAGAAACAGTCTTCTTGCACAAATTTTCATCAATCTTCAAGTTATAACTATATTGCTACTGTTTAAGCTTAGTTTATTTTATTTCTTACACGATGCTTGTTGCATAATTTTTGTTATGAAAGAACAAGCTCCGAGTTTAGTTGTTGTATTTTTTGTCCCGTGTTCATTCCCTGTATAAATGTCCGTTTCTCATATACACAACCAACAAAATAGCTATTAAATACAACCAAGTCCATGTTTTTCTTTTGCATTATCAATAATACATGTCATTATCACATATAAAATTATAATATTTCATACTGACCGACTAGACTGCTCCGTCATCCTCCTCTTTTCCCTAAAAATTCTTCGTCTTCTCTCTCTCTCACCCACACTTTTCACATTATTGTCCGCCTTCGCACATTGTACAAAATATTATTATGCACTTTTTTATAGTGCATTGTTACTCCTTCTTGTTGTTCACCCTTGTTCAAGCATTTTAAAATGGTGATTGCCACCGGCTTACAGTATTTTTCGCTGTTTTTCTATTGCAACCGTATATTTACCTAAGAGTTCCTCAGTTCCTCCATTCATTCCACGATACGGTCACTACACGACAGGACATTAGTCTTTTCATTCATGTATTCGAATGACATTCCATGATCCAACACTGGAAACCTAAATCGATACATCAGTTTACGAGAGGATCGTGTAAACCATGATGGGTTTTTGAAAAATAGTTTAATACAAAACGTGACAAGCCATCCACAAACACACTTCACACGTATATTTTGATTTGATCCATATGTCCATCCAAAAATTCCAGGGAAGCTCAGCTTCTCACATAACCATAATAATATGGTACGTTGCATATGCAATGTAAATTGACGCGTGAACGCATTCCAACACAAAAATGCATCCTAAAATACATATTTTGTATAAAAAATCTGGAAAATCACTCTTCTTTAAATATTTCCTGTATAGAGCTGTCAAACCATGTAGTTTTTGACAGGGTTGTGCAAGATTGAGAAGGGCACTCGATCATGCGGAATGTCCAGCGGTGGGATATTGATGAGTACAAAAAAGGTAATAATGAAAGTGAGCAATAAGGCCAAAGCCAAAGCCACATTTTTTTAAAGGGCTCCCTCGTATTTTCTATAATGGCCAAAGATGGTTTCAATGAAAGTTATTGGAAGCTGCAATTGATGCTGATCATTATCAATGAATACCCATATCCCACTTTGGATCGAGTGCTACTCTTGCTCTGTCAAAGTTGTAACAGTGGAGGAGTGGGTATTATAGAAAAAAAAGGTTATAAAACCTGGTGTGTGTGAAGGAGTATTGGCTGGAGGCTGTGATGGGCATTGATCCGTTGAGGATCAACAAGGATTTCCGGACCGTTTTCCCAAACACTTATTTTCTCTCCTAAATGCCAATAAAAGCGGATACTATTTTCTTTTTTATTCTTGAGCAGGACTGTATGGTATCGTCATCATTATCATCAATATAACAATGTCTAAGAAGATAGATTCTAAAGTGTATTCTTTTTTTTACTATTGACTCAAGTATATTTTTTTTAAAGCTGCTGTATAGTTCATGTCGTCAGTTAGTTGGCCACAGAAATTGGGAAGCTTGTTCAATTCACTTTCCAGTAATAAGTTCGTTGCACCTGGAAAAATTGGATGGGAGACGATGTCCCAACCAAAATATCCGTTTAACCTACTTCATCCATGTTCATTTCCGGTTTGCCAATGATACTTTGGTCCACAATTGAGTAAACATCCTTAAATGACGAGCTCCCCAAGTTTTTTATTGAATTAAGAAAACCCCATGCGCTAATGTTGTTTCAGAGTCCTCTCAAGTATCGTCAAACGTGAAAACAGTTACTTAGTATCAAAGACTCACTTATGGTCATATGGTCCTGGTTCTGTCCCATACGGAGCTTTTAAAGGTGACATTACATTCCAGGAAGCCTAAAGGAAGTAAAAGAGTGCTCTTAAAAGACTTCGTGTCTTTTTTACCGTCTGTTTGTCCAAGGCCAAATATAGAATCCTAAAATTCAATATAAAATCTGGTATGGGACACTCGTTCAATACCAAATGTAGAATACGGCACCCATTCAACGAAATTTCATTATATTCTACAAGAAACATGTTTGGAGTTTTTGTGTCTTTTAAAATATCCTGTTTTCTTTTTTTGGTGCAGTGCCTCCAGCAATTATATCGTTTTTTATGGAGAGAATGCGAATGCGGAAAGGAAAACGTTTCTATCCTTTATACTATCCCAACTTTTTATTTTATTTTACCAAGTTTTTTTTATACATAATATCATTATCCGATTACGGATACATGGAAAATATTGTAAAAATTACGATTTTGATTTTCTTTCCCAAAATCGGATAAAATGAAGAGTCTTGACAAGTTTTTTCTCCAAAATCTCTGCCAGTTTTCTGGAGAAATATATAAGTATGTCATAGAATATTAAAAAGTCAAATAAAACTTTCAAGAAATAAACTTTGTTTTGCATGGGGAATTGCATTTTATCCTTTTCAAACACAGGAACAAGATACACAGACTAAGATTTTTTTTTGTTTTTTCTTTAGTCAGTCAGAGAAAAATAGATCACTTCAGAAGACTTGTCTCATCTTCCATCCTCCCATAAACTTGATTTGGTTGAGAAACTTGTATGTGTGTGTGTGTGAGGTAATGTAATATATAACATAAGGATAAAGATGTAACTTGTCGTTTGGTGAAATCTCCTCTCACAGGGCATAAGATGAGAGTCTTGCTTGAAATATTATGTTGGGCTGCTCATGACTGTCGACTTACGACAGGAGAGAAGACGACGTACTGACAACATGTAGTCGATCACTTTGGGAGCTAAACTCTCAATGTTTTTTCAACTTTATCCAATATATTTCCTGTAGAACTTCCCTTAAACACCTAAATATACCTTATCTATCTTCCTCTTATCTTATAATGAAGATTTCACGTCCAGCTTTAGCTTTTTCAACAAAATTCCTTTTGTAGGAATTTGCGCGAGATTCAGATTATCTTTAGATTGAATACATATATTAAATCATTCTTAAAATTGCATTGTCCAAAACGTTTTATGAGTTGAGGTCACGATATACAAGAATAATTTAGAGTCACGCAACGTACGTATATAACATGGGTAGACATTTCAGTAATTTGCATTTACATGAATATTTTTTCCCAATTACAGCTCAAAAAATCATTTAGGACATAATAGGTCTGACCCATGACCTTTTTATCGTGTCTCCCCACAAACTATACATATATGCCTATGTCCTGATTTAAAATTAGCATCCCATTCATTCCTAGTAACTATCGTCTTCATATTTTTCATGACTGTAAAGCTGATATTCTGATCACCAGTGTATTCATCTTATTTTTTATAGGTTTTAACCACGTGACGTCTCCCAACCGTTTAAATCTGTACCAGACGAAAACTAAATATTCATATAGTGAATCATCATCAGCGGATGACATAACTCGACGAGAAGACTCAAGATTATAATCAATCCAAAAAGACTTGTTTTTTTTATTCTATATTGTATTTTCACTGTTTGGGATAAGCCAAGCATGGGGTCCTCATCTCATCTAGAAAGCAGGTGAGTCAAAGCTAAAGCCAAGCCAAACTATTTTTATTATTCACATTCAATGCATATTATGCTATGTTGCATGACATCATAGTTCCGTGCGGTCTTGTCAAGAGTGTGCACAGCCAAAATGGATATCTTCATCGTTGTCTTTCTCAGAACCGTTTTAGAAATCAACTGTCACCTTGCATCATAAATAGTCACACCTTCAAAAATCTGATTAGAACAAAAGCACAAGGTTTTGTTTACATTTGACAGGTTTTTTATTTGCGGTTGATACCATCTCCTAAAAAACATTTGTTATTGCTTTGTACATAAACATAAGCTTAAGGCAACAATTTTGTGTTGGGATGTGTATAATTCGAAATCATTAATCAGGTTGAATGCTATAAACGTGTTGAAAATGAGTTACGACAAGCATAGACTTTTTTACGATGACTTTTTTATTAAGCGTATGGTGGAGGCGTGGAGGAAACTTAGACTGTAAAAAAGTTTTAAGGTGGCAATAGTAATCCTGGTTCTGGTGTAATTTATGTTTTAATTTTTATGTTCCAAGTTTGGACTGGTGCTCTAAGCAAACACTTTGTTTTTTATAAAATATTAGATTAATTTCGTAAATCAAGTAAATAATATTGTATTTCCAAATAAAATACGATGTCCAATCAAAAAATTATTATCCTGTGGTCTGAGTCTGATTATGACATGTGTGGGTCACGTGTAATTTGATTTGAAGGGAAAGTAATTATCACACGAATTACAAATTACAAACGGAGAAAGTATAATTGACATTGACGTAAATAGCATTACGCACATGATGACCGAATATTAAAACTCAACAGGCTCTTTTGAGTTATTTTTACCAAAATTATGGAAAGAAAGCCGCAGGTAAAATTTTACGGGAAAAGCCACAGAAAATATATAACTAATAATAACTTTTGTGTTCCCACTTGGATTAAACTGTCAAAAGCAGATGGCAAAAAGTTTTTAGTGGTTGAAATCAAAACAATATTTTTTTTCTCTGAAGTTGCAATCCTAAAAAGCCCTTTTCTACATATAAAATTAGAATTTCCATTTCCCAAGTATTCAACAAGCTAATAAAGATTTTTAGCATCAGGACAGGACACTATAAAAAAGGAAGGGATTAATTGATTAATTGCTCCGTACATTTTGGAAATGCTTTAGAATTACATTGCCACCGCAGGCATCTCATCTGCATCTCTGTATATATTTTTATTTAGCTATTTTGGTTGGAAATGTGATCCTGTTAACTAATTTGCATATTAACGATCCCAAACTAAACCCAGCCTGCAGTGCAGTCATCTCCGCACTGCAGCATAAACAGAGCTTCACAGTCAATTAAAATTCTGTCAGAGTCACAGACTAACATGGGGATATGACAACAAACAAAACAGTCTGGTTATAGTTATTACCATTTGCTCTCATGCGGTTTTAAACTGCCATTTTTAGGTTGGGAGCCCACTTATGAATGAAAGGAGGCAATAAAGCACAAATGAAAATTACTCAACAAAAAAAGTCACCAAGTGACGAAAGAAATGCATGTCAAGCATTACATTCATTTAAGAGTTGCATACAACAAGTCAAAACATTCTTGGAAATGGTTCAGAACAATTTTTTAGGGAGATGTGTTTGTCACTTGCCTTGTGTCTTTCCTAATCCGTCTTCTTCCTCTTTTTTATGCATTCTTTTTTCCGTATGTCATCCCATCATGTCTCAGTCAACACTCATTTGTACTCCTGACTTGTTTATAGAAAACGAGAGTTTATTTTCAACCCAAAGAAGAAGAAACCGGCATTCTTATCTATATCAGTGAGACAAGTGTGCACCATTCAGGTTCAGGTTCACCTCATCACATCTTGTCTCCTCAAGAGATGCATTATTATCAGTCTTACACTCTGGAGAATACTCCTCTGGAGATATATGCGTATAAAAACATCCACTCCTTTTTTAGCCCAGACGATACCTTGTCTTCGTTCATCTTACTCAGCATCACACATACATACGATATGATGTGGACATTTGTGCAAGTTCAACAAAAAATATTATAAAAAACACAGACCAGATTCAGCTTTTGCACCTCTTGGGGATTTTAGGTTTAAACAGGCAGCCGATAAATCCTGATTCATTGCACTTTCCCATTCAGACAAGCCAAGATGCTGGGAGCAGAGCAGGAGTCAAGTTAAATTAGATGGTATATTTTGTACTTCCTTCAGGTCATAGTCAGAGTAGTCCATAAAAAAGAATGTAAAACGAAAAGTAATACACACACAAACTGCATCCAACTTTCCTTTATCTTTTTATTGCACACTTTTTTGGCAACGTGACAGACAAATTAAGGGTTTTTAAAGAAGGAATGCGTGTGTGTGCCTTACTTGATCAGAAAACGCAATAAAAAAGGGGGAATCAGAATGCTATATAGTTCTTCACACGTATTATCATATTTATTACGACCAGCAGGTCAGTCTGGAATGCCACTCCACATACTGGGTGACCACATAACATATATTGTATCATTTCTTCTGGAGGAAGCCATTCCAGTATAAAATCCCATTAAACAGTTCATTTAGGGCTATTATACCAGGTGAATTAATAAAAATTAATGATATCCCATAAAAAATCCCTGTTTCATTGTGTAATTCCAGTTTCCTCATCCGACTACTGGGGCAGCATGCGACAGGACTGCTCCTCTTCCTCCATATCATGTTCTGGAGTGGAGGAGCTGTTCACGCGGAGCCGTATGGCAGCCGTACTTACGGATCTGGATCACAAGGTAAAAAAATCTTATTCTTTTCATATGAATTCCTGTAATTTTCATTGTTTTACAAAATTTATGAGATTAGCTCGTGAATAAATAATTGCTTTTTTGGATCCACTTGACCCATTCCACAATTAAATTGTATCTAGGCCAGGCATTGCATGATAACATTGTGTTTAGTCGCTCATGAGATGATTATCATCATCACAAAGATCATTTTTCACCTGTGTGAATAATAAAGTGTGTTGTTGCTGCCAAATAAGGAAGTGTATTTCAATTCTGGCAAGGAAAAAGGGTTCCTTATATATTGCCTTAAGCTTTCTAATATAAAAATTTTCAAAACACTTTATTACTCTAGTGCACATGTGTACCCACACTAGCCTTTACAATGTAAATTCCGGATTTAACACGTCTACACAAGGATTACAACCTATGATTATGATGAGTCTTCACATTTTTTTATATCCTGGAACGAATACGCTCTGGACAATAATCTTATACGTATATTTTTATAAGGTCAAGGTTAATTTAGGGGTAAATGAGATCGTTTATATGCTTATCACTTTGTGCCCATCACCACATTATCTTCCTTCACACATTTTATTCGGAAATGGCACATTAAATGACGAATGCGTCATGTTATCTCAGCGAAAAAATCTGCTGAGACATCTCCAACACAGCGACCACCTACAAACATAAAGAGGTTAGATCTGGACATAAGAGGTCTGCTGGAGAAAATGGGTTGTATGTATGTGTCTCAGCAAGAAATACCTGGAAAAATAATAATGAAAAAGAATCGAATACTATTACACGGTTTTAATAGCTTTTAATGGTTCATCTGTGGTACACTGTGTGTGCTTTATGGTCCTTCAGGGTCCAACATAATTTTTTGAAAAACTCCAGCTACTGCTGGAAGCTCTGCTGGAGATTAGTTAGCAAAACCAATTACAAGGATGGAGATTCCAAAAGGGAGAACAGAATGAAAGATGGGGTTTTCATTGAACTGGAGAAAAAAGGTGAATCATAAATCCACTTGGTGGTGGTGGCTTGGTTGGGTGAGAGATGCGATCATATATGTGATAGGTTACAAAAAAGGGTCATCTTGAAAATAAATAAAAAAATTCGGTGATAGGAGAGCCACACCACATATATGAGAATGAGAATCCTCTTTAAAAACTCATTTACTTTTCTAGTGTCCTCTCGCTTCAAAATATATATTTTACAGAAAAGAGTCACATTCACTCTAGCTGGACAATATTATATGGGGAATTTTTGGTTGGACATTTTGGGATGCAAGGAATTCCTATTTGTGGTGGGGTATATGGATGGGCTTACAAGTTGTACGTGATGTATGGTTGCTTAAATACTTAGAAAGGTTACTTTTGTGTGCTGTGTGGATATGAGGCACGTTTTTGCTAAACAGTTTTTTAATTTTGAGTGGATCATGGTGGTGGATGGTATTGATGGTAATGATGTGGTTTGATGTCGCTATTTTTCAAATAAAATGGGAAATATATCGCATCCTATACATAGATGTAAATCAATCGTGATTGCGTGGTGTTGCTCCACACTAAATATTCAACTCAGTTGTAAATGAATAAAACATCAAAGATAATATGTAACAGTCACAGACATCAATTAAAATAGATTTATGCCCAAACAAATCGGAAACGTATACTTTGTCTTTTGCAGCATGAACAAGTGCATCTGACTCATCCCCCTCTTGAAAATCGTCATCGATTTAAAGAGAGTGAAAAAATTTAAAACAAATTTCCTTGCACCATTTCAAACAATGGCAATACATAGATAAATAGATAGATAGGAAGATTTATGCTTATTTGAATTTTGTCATATTCGTCAGCAAGTTAGTTGCAATAAAATGCACACATTGGTGCATAACGTCACCCTGTAGTTTAAGATGAACCTATTCAGATTGATACAATCTGTTTTTTTTTCTTACGTTACTCGGTGGGTGCATTTGGAAAAATGCATACTCCATGCTGTGCTACGTAAGGGGTGGGTGTGTATTTAAAAAAGAATTATTACTTTGGAAGGTCTACCGCAGCCGTAATTGTAATTTTTTAAACTTTACGAAAGATTGCGTTGAAAATTAAAAATTATAAAGGAGAATCATAACGGTAGCATTTTTGGTTATAATGTTTAAAATGAGCAATACTGAAAAAAGGTATTTATTTTTTAAAATATTGTATTGGCTAAAGTTATTAAGGTATTATTTCTAAATTATTATTTCGGAATAACATAATATTTTTTTACGTAAACTGTGACCTTACTTTCATTCGGATCAATAAAGACGGAGACGAAGTTCTGTTTACTTCAATTTTTTGGATCGGATGGATTTTATAAAATCGATAATATTTTATAAAGGTAAATATTCGACAATGCGCTGATTTTTGCTGGGCATTACATAAAATTAAATATATTTAACACACATTCAATAATGCACTAACAAAATCATATCAAAGGTACGTAGCGTAATAAGATTAATCTGTTGCACAGCAAAGTCCCTTCCAATAGTAAAAAAATTTCCGTACCAAACCTTTATAGGGCTTAATTCCTTCGCCTGCTTCAACATAACCTTTGAATCTTTACTTTTCCACGCTACCCAAACCTTCTTACTTTGATTCAAATGCTTAGTTAAACAGGTAGAAAACAATGTAACCATTTGGGTATAAATTGGCAGTATAATAAAAAGAAATGTTAAAATTATCCCTGCCAAAATCCCAGCCCCCCATAAAATTAAAGCTGGCGCATATCTAAATCCTCTGACTACCGTCCACAGTGAAAATACCAAAATCCAAAAACTTAACGTTAATATGGAATACAAAGATATGTTACGAAGGGGCTCCAGCATTTTGAATATGATGTTGCCAATTGTGTACTCTTGCACGAATTGTTTTGAAGACGGAAGTGACACAATCCTTTGTAACACGGATGAACCGCTTTCCATCAGAACCACAAAAAAGGACAGGAATACAGTAAGAGTCCGGTATACTTCGCAAACAGTTGGGAGAATGATAAGCATCCGAATGAGTAATATTATAATAATGACATTTCTTTCTCGATGCATTGGATGAGGGAATATTCCAGATTGGTCCAGGATAAAGTAGAAAATGTCCAGGTCAAATAATACAAAAAGAATTGTGGAAGGAATTGGTGCCACTCCCATCTGGGAAGCTAAAAGGAGAAGCCATCCTGTAACTTCGTTCCCCCTCTCTGGGTTATCTTCCTGAAGACGACGCTCAGTTTCCAGTAGTTGATTACAGCCTTGTAGCAGGGTCTCCATGTTATTTAAGCAAACTCTTGCAATGGCGCATATTGTCACTAATATGAGGGAACATCCAATTTCGATGAAGAAGTTGATATTCTCAAAATCCTTGTGGGGTCGGATGAATCGGTACATGACAGAGCCGTAAATGCACGTCAATGCTACTGCAAATATGCCCAGCATTGATAACATCCAAGGAATCCATTTGTAGTAGGGTTGTACAAGGATAATTCGTCGGTAGTCGGAGTCTCACTTGAAGGGAAGGGGGTACATGTAGCAGAAGAAGAGTTGTTGAAGTTTAAACGCTACAAAGTGAACGTTGGTCAGCATGATGACATCAGTTTTTTAACAAGTGATTCTCTTATGGCACTCCAACTACTTACACTGAAGTAACTTACTTCCGAACATAGAGCAAGACTGAAAGGTTCTGATTTAGTTTAAACTCGTGACATTTTAAAGCTTCTATTTGGACTTAAAATATGTACATACTTATGAATATTTTACATTATGCAAATATAGTCGGCCTGATATTAGGGTGAATGTTTAAATATCGGGATATAATAGTTTTTACTTGAATGTTATAAAGCTGGCTTTATTCATATTAATGGTGTTGTTGCGAATTTGAATAAAAATTGTTAAAAGTTATAAACACGGGAAGGCTTTCTACGTAGTCTTACCTTATTTATACCTAATCTATAATATAGTACAAACAATTTACTTATTGATCTTATATTTGGAGGTAAAAATGTGTTAAGGTAATTTTGTTACAATGCAAATTGAAGAAAGCATTCTAATACATGAACCACGAAGTGTAATAAGCTTAATTTGCTGGACAGTTAAGTCCCTTTCAAGTGTAAAGAAAGGACCAAACCATACCTTAATGGGGATTGATGCGTGAGCATCCTTCAACATAATTTTTTGCCTCTTTCCTTTTCCATGCTACCCATGATTTCTTATATTTATTGTACATTCTTGTTTAAGCAACTTGATAAAAAATGACCATTAGTGTGTTTAATGGTAGCATAATTAAAAAGAATACTACAATCCCTAAAGCAGTCACACCAGCCGTAAAAAAAAGAAGAATGGAGCATGATGTCTAAACCCTCTGACCATAATCCACAAGCAAATAACCAACATCCAAAAACTGGACGTTAAAATGGAATAGCAAATTATGTCGTGAAGTGGCTCTAGCATTTTGTAAATAACTAGTTTGTAAACAAAATAATGCCCGTGGATTTAACAACTCAATGCGAGTAAAACTTTAATATAGTTATGTACCTCAAATTGTATAAAAATTGGAACTGATTTGTTTTTAAGTGTGTATATGAAACGTAGTTACATCTCTTCATTTTTGGTACTATTCATTATCTCGTCATTTTAAATTGTCTCTTTTGCTCGTTTATCATATGCCAATTTACAATTAACCTAAATATTTAAGTCCAGGGATGTTAAAAACCCATGGAATTAATCAAACGAAGGTAGGCTGGGTACATTAAAACCCGGGCCCATTAAAAACCCATGGAAGTGGTTGGAGCCTTTCATTGTTTCCAACGTTTCATTTCCAAAAAATTTACATATAAGAGAATCCCTACAAATATTTAAGTATTTAGGATAAAGTTATGCGGGGAAATTCCAATATCGTAGGCAGGCCTTCCCGTGACTTTCTTACGTTCTTACTTTTCATAACAATAGTTTTGAAAACATATTTATCCATATTTTTACTTAAAGGGTTACTTGCTTTTATAAAGACCGAACATTATAGCAGTAATTTGGAATCGGAATCCATATATATGTGAATATCCATAATATACATACGGATATTTTTTGCCATATTCGCATAGTTGCTACATAATTTATAAGATGGTTGCATATAGAAATTCTCATAAAACTGTTTTTATAAAATATAATACAGGTATCGATAATAATCCAATATTTAAAGGAAGAGAAGTCTTAAAATTCGTGATTGTAAACTTTTTTTTAAAATAAATGTTTTTCGCAGGGTTAGAAAACTTATTTTTTTGACTTTTTATATGCTTTATATGAATTATAAATTCAGATATTCAACGTAGAGCTTCAATATTTTTTTGAAGAGTTGATTTTTTGTTTGAATTTAGTTTGCTGCAGTGAAAATCAATCATATCATATTCATAAAATGCAAGTTTAGAATCCGAATCCATAACGATCATACATATATACAATCTTTAGAGCTGCTATTTCCCTTCCGTATGTGACACAAAATGTTACGTTAATAA
>JAHZNG010002053.1:0-11284 GCA_027744375.1 Orchesellides sinensis | reverse complement strand
CAATGATTTTATGAAGAACGATATGATGATGCTATCCTAAACAAGTTATTCTGCTGGAGAAGCAGAAGTGTGATCACATTTTTGTTATTAGCTTCAAGTGGATCAGAGTCTAACATGCTTTTGAGGTTTTAGATGAGGTTACAAAATTTGTATATATTTGGTAAAGCATAGCAGGAATGTTAACCTCGACTCGCGTCTGTTGAGATAGACGCTTGTGAATAAAGTCTTTTCGTTTTAGAAACTTAAAAATTCAATTATGGATATATGTCAGTATTTATAACTGGAGTACGTGGTTTTAAACTACCTATCATTATCGATTATATAATAAACACATATTTGCCCCTACAGCCCCACATCTGTCACACATAGACCCATACAACTGTATTCCATGCATTACAGTTTACAATATACCTACAAACACACAAACATATTTATGACTCAAACAGAGTGAAAAGTAAATGCAAACATTGTAATGACTAATGAATCCAAAAACAACTCGCTCATTTATGTAAATCATTGTCTTCACGCCTATTTGAGTTGAATTGTCAAGGTTTGCCTTCCTCCTGTGGTCTCATGGAAAGTTAAAATAACACATACATTCAAACATTTGTAAAATCGGCATTTCGCTACCCTCTTGATTAAATATTAAATAGTTGCAAAATTAACTTAACATATTTGATTATTTGTGCAAACATAATTTTGAAACAAACAACCAAAAGTACTTTGCATAAATATTTTTATTCAGGTAATGTAAAAATCTTATGAAATAGACAAACTTGATAAAGTTAGAAGATCTGCTGATGCGGGTTGTTCGATGCAATGGAGAATTGAGATGGACTCGGAGATTGCTCATGAGGTTTTTGCATATCAACCTGGTGAGTGTGTCGTCTTCTTAAAAGCGTAGAAACCTTGTGAAACACTCCTCTCTTTTTTAACGTGTCACTGCCGTAAACCTGTGAGTGCTTTTGTTGTGTAATTTCCGCCATGATCATATTACACGTATACTCCCTGCAAACAGCATAATTTATCATAATGTTTTTCATAACATACCCAATTTAAAGCAGTATTATGCAGAAATACTTGGGAAATCGGGGCATAGATATCCAATTAACAAATATGTACCTCAGTTTTGCAGCATTCTCCTTTTCAATTCGAAAATCTCTTAGTTTTTGCTCACACATGCTAAATTCTTGGTTAGCGTCATTACGGTACTCATCCCATTCCTCGACTAACTTTTCCAAAACTCCAAAATCTGAATCGTTGATAAAGCTTCATAGTCCACCCCCGCGGTTCAGTATTCAAACAGAGCATAATGACAAATTAAAAAAGAAAACAAATATATAAATGAGGTTATATTAGTTTAGCCAATGTTCTTCCTATTTAACATTCATAATCATGCTATAGTAATAAATTCCGTACAAGGTACCATACCATGAAAACTCAGGTATATGTACATCATTTATTAACTCCGCCAACGTCATTTTATTAAATTGCGACGTGATATTGTTGTTTTGGGCTGACAGCGTTTCCAGCACGGAACTTTTAGCCTGTGCAAAAACACAGAGACAAGTTATTATTATGGTAAGCTTACAAAAACGTATGCCGAACTCCATGAAATCAACATGAATTATTGACAATGGAAACATAATTATAAATTCTCTTCAAGTCTACCTGCCTACGCGCCTTGGCCTGAACCAGCTTTTGCTGGAAAGCCTCCAGGGAAGTCTGATGAACCGTACCTAAAGACTCTAACATTTCGCTACACTGACACCTCACACTTGACTCTGAAAGTGGGCTTAAATTGGAGGAGTCATCCGAAACTTCCTCCACAAATTTTCGGATTTGGTCTAAAACAGCTTGGCAGTATTGTGATAGCTCCCGGAACTAAAAAACATAATTTATATTGTTCATAAATGTTTCTTTAATCCATACTTAGCTTTGTGCATGATGCATAGCTTTAGTGTAATTTTGTATGAAATAAAACATCAAACTACCTCTTTGTTAACTCTTTCAATTAGCAAATCTTCCAGGTAAAATGCACGTGAGAATGCTACTGCTGCCTGATTTCCAAGCACTATTTCAGACGCTATCTTTAACCTCAACAATTGGTCATGATGGGGCTCCATGCTGACGAGTCTTGGTTAAACACTTTTATTGTCCAAAAAATATTCTAACTAACTGTTTAAAGTGGCGATTTCAAATAATGAAAATCACAAATCACTTAAAACAAGTTCATGCTACAACATGCAATGCAATGTAATCAACTCAACCACAAAACAGCTAATTGAAAACAAATGTTCTACCGGAAGTGGCAAGATATGCTTAATTTAGTTAGCCGCATTCTGGAAAATTTGATAAATCCAGTAAAACTGTTTTGGCGATTTGTATTAAAAATTATTTGCAATGCAAAATTTCAAATGCATAGTTTATCCACGTTTGTCAACAAAGTAACAAGCGAACCCGCATCACCACCGTTCTGCATCTTCTGCTCCCTAATTTCATACTGAATATAAGTTGATAAGATGTATGGAAATTGGCAAATAAGTCTAGGTTCAGAGGCTTGTATCTATGTGTATGGATGCAATTGCAATGCAGAATGATGGGGTAGACTAAGACTTCAATCTATCTGCTCATTTATAATTATATCCTTTTTATTGCTAAAATACATGAAATGAGTGTGAAGAGGAGTGCCGAGAGTGTTCAACAACTTTGGTGTGATGCATGAATGTGTCAAATGTGTAAAAGGAGAAAAAAATGCTTGTAAATTACTATATTGCAATCGCCTATACAAAGGTTTAAAAACACATTATAGTGATTGCTGGATTTTCATTGTGCGCCATGTGTGATTCATTAACATGTATACATGGTCTGGTATATGATATAATAACATGTAATGAAGAACGCATTTATAAATATTAATGAAACCTTATTGTGTTGCGGTTTATTTTATCTGGCTGTTATTATTGTTATGTTGTGGGTTTATCTGTTCCCTAAAAAACTGGATGCATATACCCAATTTTAAGCTATAATTTGTGAATGCTCATCTGCATAAATATAGGGTATAGACATTGTGCAGTCATTTTTTGCTAAACAAGGTTGTTGTTAGTTCATGACATCCCATTTGAAACTATACAGTAACATCTGCTTTGAGTACCTCATAAAAACCAGAAATATCCATGAATCATCATGCAGAATGTAAAGAAAATATGGTCCTTTTCGGGACATAAAAAATCACGCAAAAGTTTGGTTAACAGTAATAATTTTTTGAACATCCAACAAATCTCATGGATTTGCACATTTCAGGCAATGCATGTGTATGTGGATATATTTGATTGAGAGAGAGAGATGAGATGGGTAAGGAGTTGGTTGTTCAAAGGGAGAAGAAGTTTATGAGATTTGCTATAAACATGCTTTAAAATTTACTGCAAAAGAGTAGGAGTGGAATGGAAAAGAAGGAAAAGAATATTATCATCTTGATAAGGAATGCAATGCGAATACGAGCTCGTGTGAATAAGTTGTATGTCGCTTTTATGTACATCATTTTGGCAAACCCAGAAGCAATATTTCATGGGACAAGGAACTAAGCTTTTGCGTTTCATAGTCTGTTAAAGTCTTGGATATACCCATGAAACATTCAGCGTAAGTCGAAGTCTGAATGGATACATTAAGATTGTTCTGCAAACTGCAACAAATTTTTCAAAGAAATTTCTGCAGGCGTACCTATAGGCTTAGTTCAACTTTGCTTTTACTGCTTCACTAGAATTAGGAATCACTGCAGTATTTTACATGATGCATTTATTTGAAGAGTGTTGAGTTTATGATGCAACCCAAGTCATTTGTATTATGGTAATCGATTTCCTCTTGCATTATATGATTCAAACAGAATTCCATAGAACGCGATTTATATGTAATCATGTGGACCAACTTATCTTTGGTAGATAATGTGCATTGTGCATGGGCTCATAAAAATGATGAGCATACATGCACCAATAATATAATAGGTATATCCAAGCCTAATAAAACGTTCTTGACCAGACTAATATAATACGATGTGATGGCAGATTTGTTTAAATATGATAACATCTTTTAATAAATTAATATCTTTGAAGAATATTCTTATGTTAAGATGTTACATTCGTCCATTTATGTGATTATTATATTCTTGGAAAACTCATTTGTTTTATATTAATAGAAAATATTTGAGAAGGTTTTAGGGTTTGGTATTTGAAAGAACGTCTCGTATAAAGCAATCTGATATCCGATTATGTTGTCTTCATTTACGTAATTGATATGATGTGAAAAATGATGATAAGTTAATTGACATTCCTTTGCAAATTACTTTTCATAAGAATGCAATTTTTAGGTCCTTCACCATTGGTTTATCGTTGTATTTGTATAGGTATGTATTTGATTTCAGTGTCTTGTTCTGCACGTACAATTTGCATTCAAAAAGCGAACATGAGAAGCCTCATAAATACTGATGTTCCACGAAAGAAAATAATGTTTTTCCATTACTACATGGATGAGTTTTCTTTCCCTTAAAAATCTTATATCGAAGTACATGATGAGACAAAAAAAAATCCGGAAGCCTACAACTCTAAAGTTGGATAAAGCGCATTCTAACTTGCTCTAGTCACACTACTATTAAAAGAGCACATGACGCACGCAGAGTTTAGCTATAGCTCTTATTAAAATCTACAAGATGGCAAAGCCAACTCACGTAGAGCATTGAAACCTAAGACATTTTAATGTTTCTATTCACATTATCCCAAAATATTTTCATGTATATCATTAATTGTGAAACACACGTCACTGCAGCGTTTATTAAGAAATATTAATATTAAGCCCCACTAAGCACTGCGATTATTGACGAATACATAATCCACTGAATTTCCATATGCTAAATAAAATCCTTTGCTCACCATTAAATCTTTAACACGGGATTTGCCTTCATTCAGATTTTTGTACTTTATTGACAAAATCTGAAACAAAAAGATTTTTTAAAATAAATCCTACGCAATTTGGTCTTCTAAAATCTGAAAGAAATCATGAAACGTAATTTATACGTTGGTAAATATTACCGTAACTTCAATCCTGTCAAATGGAAAAGTTTCAAGTACATGAAATTCATGGTTCTCCAGGTGTAGTACAAGAAAATCAACAAGATAAATACGCAAGGATCGAAGGATAGAATAGAAAGGAAAGCATTCTACTTTCTGATCCATTTGTCCGCCTCCTCCGTATGTAATCGACGCAGTATCGGGGCTTATATAATGTAAAATATCTACTTCTTTTGTAAAATCAGTAGCATAACTGTGCACTGAAACCTATCAATTCAATTAGTATAAAAATCTTACTTATGACTGGTAAAGTCTTAAAGACATTTTTAAAATGACATTCATATAAATAAGTATAATCACCTCCATTGGGTATACTGAACTGACGCATATATTTGCTTTCCATGCTAGACGATGTCGTTTTGTTAAAAGTCGAAAGAATAGTGGGAAAGGTTCAATCAGCAATCCTGTCCAGTTGCGATGAAGCTCAAGCTGTAAGGTATGAGATGAGTACAATCCGTCGTATGCTCGGTACTCCACAAAGAATCCATTTTTCTGCAATTTATATACAAGAAACTGTTTAAAAAAGCACTTTTATACATGCATGCAATAAGCGAAGCCATTTGTGACCATACAATTCCCAGCTTATCCATTATGACAAGCTCATGAATCCTTGTGTCCGATGCTGTTGAGTGTATAGGGAACCGTTTAGAAGGAGCAAGGATGTATGGGTAGTGGGATGGTGGGAATACGTGCTTTTTAATAATGTATTTCAAAATAATAGGATCACCGGGATCAGTAATCTCTTCATTATCAAATAGCAATGCTCTTTCTTTTGCTGTAAAGGAAAAATAATTTTTCTGGAATGCTTAAGGATCTTTAAAAATATATACGGTTGCAATAGTCGAAATTAACATTCACTAAGCATTCACCATTTAACTTACCATTCTTTTTGGATTTGATTTTGGTGGCAGGGGTTGAAATTTCAACGAATACAATTATGAAACTGATGAAGATAGTCAGAAAAAGGGTCCAAACTTTCATTTGAAAATGCGTAGGTAGATGATTTATCTTCATTTTTACGTTGTGTTATAGGGCATGAGCAAAGAAACTTAGTATAGCTTTAAATGCCATATAGGGTTTAGTTAATAAGTACACAGCTAGTGTTCATAAGAAGCTATTTTTCAGTGTTGGAAGAACATCGTTACGTTTTAAAAGAAAGTTACTTCATTCTCAATGTTGAAGCTGCTATGACGGCATTTCTTTCATGGAATCTGATGACCATGACAGGTCACACGGAAAATGTAATATGGTTTCCTCATACACATTCGTTTTTACAAGCAACTTTCACTATTTAAGGGTGAATTTCAGTGTCCCATCTTATGTTTTACTTCTTTTGCTGAACTAAATTTTCCATCATTGCATCCTTACTTTTTCCTCGTACATGCGTCAGATTTTGATTTCGTTTCTACCATGTCTTTTTTTCTCATTGCTCTAGAGTTTTTATGAAGCCATGAAAGCAAAAAGAGTGAATGAAGGAAGGACAAAAGAGCTTCTAATGAACATTGTTGTGACGGAAATTAGGGTGTAATCATAAAACAAGTCTCTAGTTTTGTACAAGACTTTAGTACATTTGAGAATACAGCACGTATGCAGCCCAATACGAGCACTATGTTTCGTAAAGTAACAGAAGATAGTAAAAGTACATTGTAATCGTAAAATACATACGGATGGAATGTAGTAATGCACTTTCACCACTACAACCAACTCCTTTTTTTCGTTCTGTGTAAAAAAGAGTTATCAATTTCTTCTCTGCTCTTTGCTATTCTTACATTACATGACCAATTTCGAATTTGAAGATGGTTGCATAGAGAACACCATGCTAGACTCTGCTTATTTATTCTGTAGAGCATTATCTTATTTCCTATTCATATTTAGTTTTAATAGGCAACTACATACTCCCGCACGCGGTTTCCAGTCTTCCTCTCATATTCTTCTTGATGCAACATGTCATGGGTATGAACAGCACAAAGTATAAAAATGTAACTTATATGCATACACTCTCTTTAAGATAGATAATTTTGCTGGATAACCGTGAAACCCTCTGAGACGACGGCAATGCATACAAGTCTTATAATTCAGAAATAACGAGTGTGTACGTGAAGAAAACATATATATGTGCATAGCAGGGTTAAATTAAGTCCTAACATAAGATGACATAATATATTAGTACAACATAACTGGAAACACACTTAACGAAGCAAAAACTAAAGTTACATCAGGGACTTCTATGAATGTTACATTGCATATACAGCTAACCACTACTGTTTCTTTTTTTTCCCCTCCACTAGTGCAGACTAGGCCCTATATGACTCGAAATGAAATGTTGGAATGACGTTCTTATTCCAACTTTCCTCATATAATCATCATGTTTCTTGAGTAGTTAGACACTACATGAAACATCCTAGTTGAGAAAAGATCACAAAAAGGAAAAAAATAGAAAACACTAATGTTAATGTACAATACAAGTTCGGACACTTGAACCGGTAAGTGTGCTCGTATTGTTAATAGAGCCATACCTTGTCTGTCCTTCCTTCATTTTCAGTGTTATATTAATAGTACTGTACTGTTATTAGCAAAGGTAACAAAAATACATATATAAATTTTTTATAGTAAACCACAATGATTATACTAGGCATTTTAAGATATATCTAAGCTCCCAGCTACATATTGGATGCATCCAATCATGAATCCGTATGCATTGCAGTAACATCCAGCCTGATGGTCTAAGCATTCCTGTGGAATGGTTTTCCCTTGTTAAAGTCAGTTCAGTCTGAGATTCTTTCCTACAGCTAGCCTTTTTTGCATTCCCTTAGGCTCTCATATGAATTTGTGACCGGAGGGACTTGATACCGCTGCATACGTGTACGTAATGTAAACATGTATACAGTAAAGAGTCTTTTCGGATTTCTAACTGTCCTTCAGCTTTCTCTTGCTGTTTGCATTTTTTCCATGCCTGAAGATTTTCCTTTGCATTTGAAAAACACAAACTGGACATTAGTTGTCCATATAAAAAATAATTCGGTACATGAAGAGGAGCCCCTACTGTACTCTTCACGATAAGAAGCACTCCTTAACTTATTCTACACAACATCAAAACGCTTGTCGAAAAGTTGCAGGCGTGATTGGGGCGAAGCTCCACAAAAGGGTAAAGAACGGATTCATTTCCTATTTTGAGAGTAGTATATATAAAAGAACACGAAAAAAAACAAATACATGATGCTGAATAAGAAGACGAGGAAAAAAATACATTCGTTTTCTCTAGAGAAAAACTGTAGGTTCTTTTTCCTTGTGTAAAAGACTTGAATTGAATGGAATGAAAGTGATAGTTTAGAGTTTACTTTCTTATGCAAGTCTTTACCCGCTTTTGCTCATTCAATGACTAACTACTTCTGAATAGGTGTCCATGTCCCTCTTCGTTTGGATGTGAGAATCTAAAAGAAAGCAGAGGTCTACACAAAATTGCACTCGTTTTAAACGACATATTCTAAAGACAGTTTATTCTAGAGGCACAAAGAATTCAGTTGCTTTGAAAGTCTCTGGATTGCGGTGTCACTGCTTTTTTAAACCGCACCAATTTCCACATCCATATTGACAGCAACAAAGTTGTGAGGGCAATGTTTTTGCGATGTTATGTATGTACCTAGGTGTCTTCGTATAGTTTTACTAAACCTACCCTATATCTCCCACTTCTCCGATTGAAATGGAAAAGGGTTGGACTTTTTTGTTCTGTTTCATTGATGGAAACTTTGTGTATATAGTTAACACTTTAACAAAAGCCGCCAGTTGAACGAAGCCGGAGCAAAACAACAGTAAATACAAATTGGCACATTACACAACCTAACTATGAAATTGAGCATTGTTCCTTTCCCTTTACATCTGTTTATGATTTCAATGGTTTAAAAAATGTATTCGCATCCACAGAATGAATCTGAAAGGTAAGTGTGCCATTAGATGAGCTTTTTTGAAATTGAGAGCCTTTATATTTAGATGACCTACTTTTACCCTCAAAATCAAAAGAATCGTTGTTTATCGCCTGCTATTTATATTGGGATAGGATTGGAAAAATGTAAAATAAATGTTTTTTAACCCAGAAGAGTTTAGGTATCTACAAAAATGGACTGACTGAAGAATTAAAATGAAGCACAGCGACGAAATTCCATTCTGTAAAGGCCCGTTCGGGTGAAATCAAAAAATATTTTGCTTTTGATTTCAGAGGTATTTTAGAACTTCAGTGTAATGATAACCTCGATAGCCTTCAACAACCCGAAAACAAGAATAATATGCTTTATTCAAGAATCGACACTTTTGTATTGAAACTTCGGATCCAAATAAAACGAATTTGTTCAGGTTCTGAACGTATTCAAAGAATTCAACAGAGAGAAGGAAGGCAGAAGTAATTCGATAGCCATAATTTAAAGAGAATCCCTTCCTACCAATGGACATATTTGTTAGATTACATACAGAGTACAAAGAATACAGGAAAAACAAAACATAGATCTTATAAAACTTAGTTCGCCAATTTTGCTACTAAAGTTTCGCCAATGCTGTGTGGCCGGTTCGCCAATACTGTGCACTAAAAATTAAGTGACACTAGTGGCGAAAGTTGGAACGTTCGCCAATCATGTTTTTCGCCACTCATGTAGAATACCAGACAAATAATATTTCAAAAGCGATACACGTAAGTTCATACAGTTTATAAGGAAAGGGCTTCAAAGCAATATCCAATTGAACAGATAACGAAAACTACCCTATGCGGACTCCTTAGTACTATAGGGCCATGTACACAATGGCAAGTTGGAAACTTAACTGATGCTATAAAATCGATCTCAAATGCGGTTCTACATAAGGATGCCTATGTGAATGCACAAACGCAATAAAAGGAGAACCAAAATAAAGAGGGTTTGGGTTTTGACGACAAATTTCATCATGCATTTTCCTTCCTTAAGGGCTATCTTCTTTTAGCGTTATGGAGCTGCCGACAGGTAGATAATGCTGTGGGATGACTACAAAAAGCAGCAATAACTTTGCTTACTTTATACCGTTCTAAATAGTTGTTATTGCTTTTGCTTATCTTTTGTTTAGAGGGCTAGAGATCCAAGCATTATTGCATAGTTGTTTTTTGTACTGTTATATACTGTTGCAAGTATCATGTATGTAGTTCTTGGACAAGGTAAAAAGGGTAGAAAACCGCATTATATTACAATCGGAATGTAATGTTCCATTCCATGAAAAAGGATATTCCTGTTTTCGATGTAATCATATCAAGCACAAATGCATAACATTGTGTGGAATCGGTTGATCTACTTGGACAAGACAAATTTGGTTTGAGTAGCTACGCGTATATAGATGCTTCTGTGACGTGATAACTCTCAGTCAAGTCAACCACTCCGTAGCCGTTGCTGTCGTAAGTCTAAATTGCCCCATTCTAAAGGAATTCTGTATCGTCTTGACTTTTCCATTTTATTAAAGAGGTACCAATATCAAAACGACGGAACGAACGAGTTAAAAAGGAAATTGATACACTTTGGAGAAATACACAGAATTGACATTATACATATGTACATTGAGTAACGAATTACGGGATACATGCCCATTAAATTCGAGACGATATCTTGGATAGGACAACTTTCTCTGAGTAGGTTACCTATCAAGCCTGATTGTGTAGACGGATGAGTTGTAATGTGATTTGTTGCTTGTACATTAATGTTTATGAAATCTATTGAATTAGCTATTCAATATAATGCAAATCAATGTCTGGGTTATCTGTATGCAAAGGTATTGGAAAATTATGGGAATTTTTGCCTTTGACTTCATATCTGTTGATGAAAGTATGGGTAGAGTTTCCATTTAAAAACGGGCCTACTTGACCCATGCATGGTGTTCATGGGTTATGTTATGATTCCCCATCGCTGGAAAACGTCAACTAATATACTAAAAATAACTCATTAAACCTAAAAATATAAATATATCTCTATAAACGATACAAGATGTCGGTGATGTTCTAGTGACTATGCAGGGAAACTGATTTTTGTCCTTGAATCTATTTTATCCAATACCACTGCTTAAAATCCTTGGGCTTCAATGTAGGAAACTGAACATAAGGTCCCTCAGCTCTACGTTGTACTTGTGAATGCAGACCACATGAGACCATGTTGATGCTAAAC
>JAHZNG010002052.1:0-10286 GCA_027744375.1 Orchesellides sinensis | reverse complement strand
CGCATTGACATCTTTCATGAATACATTTTAAACCTCTGGATGCATCACACTTGTCGTTACACTTTTTGTTTATTTGGCAGTCGTAAGAATGATCTACTGAGCCTCTATCAAAATGCAAATGTAAAAAGGGATTTATGGAGACACTTGATCATGGGTGTGTACATACCTACAAAGAATCCTGCATCATTGACGGCGACTGTTACGGTGAGATGAAGTGCAGCAAAGGTATCTGCGATTCTCCATTTTCAACGCATCAAATTTTTGACGCTGAAGCAGGGTCATGTGGAGGAGCTTTGGGTGCACCCTGTAGCAGATCCCCTGGGATGTCATGCTTGGACTCAATGGTATGCATGGACGATATCGGAGGGGCAAAATGCATCTGTGATGTGGGGAATCTTCCCAAAAGAGGTCCAACACCAACTGTGTGTGCTTTGGGTATTCACCATGAGTGCTCAGTAGATCATTCTTACGACTGCCAAATAAACAAAAAGTGTAACGACAAGTGTGATGCATCCAGAGGTTTAAAATGTATTCATGAAAGATGTCAATGCGATCTACTTCATGACTATGATCTTGAGAATCTGAGATGCAAAGGGTTGGAGGGGGCGGAATGCGATTTAGACGGGAAAAGCAAGACTTGTGCGGAAGGAACATTTTGTCAGAGAAAAGTAAGCGGATCTGATGTGGGAGTTTGCAGACTGCTTTCGGGATCAAACGCTGGATGGATCATCACTACCATAATTTTGCTCGGGATTATAGTTGGCTTTGTGGTCTACAACTGGAGGGTTGAAATTGCAAATTATGTGAAGAGCGTAACTGGATCTGAAGGCCGAATTTATAACCTACTACACTTTTGCATCCCGGTATGTTTTTTATGCAAATGGTTTACTAAGTAAATGCAATGATGATAGTTATAGTATGCAACTTTTCGTATGTAGTCTGTTAAATTTATTTTAAAAACAGTAATACATTACTGGAATGATTTTTTGGGGTTAAAAGGCTGAAGACCCTGTCCAGCTATAAAAGACTTCAAACCTTTTCCCGAAGTTTCAACTGCTTTTTGGAAAGTCATCGGGCACCATATTATTACGTTATTTCTCACTCATTGGATGGAAAAGGATTCAACAAGGAAGGGGTGCGACATTAAGAAAATTGATACAAATACAGACAAAATAAGTGTTTAATGTACATTTAATTTATGCATGGATTATCATGAGTATTATATATACATTTGCATGCATATTATTGCGTTATGGATAAAATACAGCTAAATAGGCTACGTGTCTAATATAAAATATAAAGTACAAATGCATTTGTATTGGGATTGGGGCATCGTGAGAATCAGTTAAATTTTGGATAAATCTTTAGGATTTGTAGTTAGTACAAAATATTTATAGGATGTAGAAATAAGTTGCATATTAGTTCTAAAACCTATATTCATACATACTTTCAATATCAATTTAATAGTGAATGTTTATATAGGTAACACGTAAACGGGTAGGTGTCGACAATTTTATGCATTACCTGAAATTTTTGTATATATTTCCAATTAAAAAAAATAAAACTTATACTTTACAATGTCTCACCTACCTCTACCTACGTATTTCATGCTATGATCATCAAAACAATCATACAACCAAACTGAATACACACAATAAATACAGTTATAATGTAGCTTACAAAACATACAAGCAAAAATGATTTCTTGACGTTACTTTACATTCCTAATGTGTGGAAGTTTTAAAAAGCAACAGTTCATAATGTATTGCAAAAATTATCATATATCACTCATGAATGACGGAATACCTTTACCTTGAATGACGGAACGATGAATCTGAAAACTCTGAAAACTGGCCAGTTAAAAGCTACTGTCTTCGTACATAACATTTATGGCATTCTGTTTTATACTTTGATAAAACAACGATTGATACTATAATTACCATCAATGTTAATTTAAGACAACAGCGAAATTAAAGTCGTAATCACTCGGGCTCGGCTATACATAAACATGTAGTTTACTTGATAAATACATAAGGGTGACACATAACAAACCTGATTTACTTTAATAAAATAGTAAACTGCTTTTCAAGCCTATTCGCTTTGTTAAATGATTACCTAGTCAGTAATGTCAGCATCATCATACATAACACATTCCAAGCTTTTCCGAGAAAAGCCAGATGTCATGAAAAAGGACGCCCAAGACAGAAACTTCTGAAGAAATCACAGCTCTATTCCTACATCACCCTCACTATCAATTTCGGGTTTTTGCTTGCATCAGCTCAGAATAGTATTTTTTATTACGCGTCCAACATTTTATTCATTTTTAATTTTTGCATGAAAATATTTCTTTGGATGACAATTTATCAGAAAAAGTCGAAAATGAACAAGTACACAGTTTTTCTGTCAGGCCTGTATTTTATTACAGCCTCTTTATTTTTTCCTACTTGCTTTGCGCAATCCGTTGAAGAATCAGTGACAAAAGTTACGTTTGGCCAACCCTGCAATGAAACTTTTCCGTGTGACACTGGCAAAAGCCTATCTTGCCACAAAGGTGTTTGCGATTGTAGTAACTTGGATTTATTGGTTTACGAAGAAAAGGCTGGAAGATGTGTGGTAATGGCTAACAAGACATGCCTAGTTGATGTTCAAGCGAGTCTCACCTTGGCAGATGCTATAAGCCTTCAAGGCCCAAGTGAACGAAACTTGTCTTGTGTGTCAGATTCTGTTTGCGATCCCGAATTAAAACTCTGTGTTTGCAATAAACTGCTTATGCCATCCTTAAATGGGTCATGTATTCCTAAAAACGTTTTAAACGAGCCTTGCAGTGAGAATTCAAACTGTAGGGAAGACATGGGCTTGGTTTGCAACGGAAATTTGTGTATCTGTGACCCTACCACAACAATCCATGACCAAACTCAGCTTCCAAACGTGTGTCTGGGGAAAGCTGATAAGCCCTGTGTGACGGACATGTGTACACCCAATGCACAGTGCATTGATAGAAGGGATAATCTGGAGACACCATCAATTTTCGCTTCCTCTTCTCCTGGCGAAGAACCCCGTTCCCCTGGGAAGGTATGTGAATGCTTTGAAAACTATAATCCAACCCCGAATGGACGCTGTGCAAGAGATTACGGTGTCAAATGTGATGCCGTTCGAAAATGTAAGCCATGGCTTAGGTGTGGAGAAGGTGGATTCTGTGAGTGCCGCTATCCGACTATTCAGACTTATGACGAGTTTAGAGGTACATGTCTATCTATGATTGGAGGGCCTTGCTCAGGTAATTTCACCTACGACTTTGATCCTGACCGGGACACTATCTGCATTTTTGGAGCGGAGTGTGTAACAATGACCAGTACCAAAAATTCTACTGCTGCCGCTGGTGATGCCGAAGACGCGACTTTACATCATTGTCAGTGCATGGCAGGACTTGTTGAAAATGAAGAGCGTACCTGTGACATAGCTTTTGGGACCCCTTGTCAAGAACATGATGTCATGGAGGATGCCCTAAAATGCGATCGCTTAGGTAATCTGGTATGTAAAAATGGTAAATGCGGTTGTAAAGATGACTCCTTTGAATACAGTGAAAAGCAAATGACATGTGTCGGCTTGGCGGGGTCAACCTGTACAGTTGGCGTTGATAATCAGGATGGAGATTTTGTGAGGAACTTACAAGGTAAAGACGATGAGAACAAAAGCAATGGGACCAAACAGGCTGCCAGTGGATGTACAAAAGGAGCTGAATGCAAACGCTTGAGTGCTGATGGGACTGAGGGCACTTGTCAATGTCTTAGTAGGCAAATTGGGGGTGGGAAATGTAGCGATAAGCGGTTTAATATTAGGACTGTCATTATTTTTGCATGTGGAATATTTCTTTTTACTATGATAATTATTTCCACGTTTTTCTATTTGAAGAGTAGAGGTTATATAGTCAGCAGGGTGTTGGCCTAAGAGCATCAGTGTGGTGTGGTGGAGGGTGAGGAGTTAGGAAACATGTATGCTTTAGTTTAAGAAAAAAACTTATAGTAAATTCCTCCATTTAATTAGTAAAATTTTCTAGCTGATAAGTAAAAGAACACTAAATCTAAACTTTCTCACTTTCTTCATTATTTACGTATTCCTTATATATGTATTAGGTAAGGGTAAATGTTTGTTTCTAACTTACAACATAAACTTAACCGGGATTTCCATATTACTATGCATTTTTATTTATAAGAAGATAAGCGTGGTCCATAGGATATAACTAATTCTTGTAGCCAGTTTGTCATTTGAAAGTGTGTTAACATATGTAGTTTTTTGAATTACAATATAAAACTGTATTAAAAATCTGTAGTATTTATGTATACAAATATGTATTGGTGAGATTTTAAGTTACTGTTTTACGAAAATGGGGAGGAACATCTTAATGTAAGAAATGTCTGCTAAATAAAAATGCTATTTTAAGTTCCATAAAAACCATAAACTAATTTCAACATCTTTTAATGTGAAGTAATGTCATAGATGTGTCATTTTGCTTTGCGTGCTATGTATGTATGCATAAAATGCAAACAAACAAACAACAGAAGCAAAACGTTCCAAATACTAAATCCATGTATGAATTGACTCTTCTCGAAATAATTACTCGAATCTCAATAACATCTTGCCAAGTGTTGGGAAAGGTAATAGAAGCCATTTGATAAGCAAAAATACTTTACTGTTTTACTTCTGACTCATGTGGTTTCAAATTTCTCAGATGATGAAAGGTCTCAATGACGCCTTGTTTTGGTTTTTTATGGTTTTATTCTCGGAGATTTTCATTTTCGTGTAGATGACCTAACAATTGAACTATAACTTGTAGGCCATTTGTATAAAAAATCCTTTTACTATTATTCTTTATCTATGTTGTGTACTACACATACAACTATCCAGTAATACCCAACAGCAAAAATAAAATATTGCATCGATCGCCCATTTAAATTGCCATCTCATACTAGAATTTTTACAGAACAGGCATATGTTGAATATAAAAATATCCTGGTACTTATAATTAAATATGTTTGTTTCTACTACTAAAACTCTTTTCTTTCATCCCAGACGTCGGTTTGGTTTTTTTTCTTTAAATGAATTTTTTATTCAGATAAGATTTGATCCGTAGTGCTCAACAGGTTGGAGTATACCATAATAGCGGGATATGGCTTATTTCGTACCTAAGATCAAAGGTTTATTTCGTCCTAAATATTAATTTTCATATTAATTTTGTTGCTCATGCTGCTACTGGCATTGTCAATAACGAAACTTAAGCACATAATTTTTCGTACCCGTGTATCTAAAATTCAATGAAAAACACGAATCACTTGATATAGACATTATTGTAGTGTTTTATACTAATGTCACACAAGATTGCTTACTTTCTTGTCCTGGAACTTTACTAAAAGGAAATTGATATATACTACTACCTAAATCCACATAAACCAAGTATATTTTTTAGTGATGCCACATAAGGCAGAATGTAACCCAAGCCCAAACCCATTAAGCTTAGTGACTCAACCGTCGTTATTCATGTACCCTAAACCAAGCTGAAATAAATTTTATAACGACGATCTGTAAAAGTAATATCTGAAAGTTCCCCTTTTACAAATGAAATTACTTTTTTTTATCATGACGAATAATAATCTAAACAAACCTTTAAAAGTCACGATAAGAAAAGTAGTAACGTTTTCTTTTTTGGGATATCCGATGAATCATGCAAGATTTGATAAACAGAGCAGAAAGTTTTTCAGACTGCTTACTAATCCTTCGTAATTACTCCAATAGTTTTACACTGGATACAATACAAGTCGATAACATTCCATCATTTTGGTATGGTCCCCTTGGCCTTTCGCAGCTGTCAACAACTCAAATACACAGTATGCACAATATTATTGTGATATGATTTTTATGGTTAAAAAAGTAAATGCAAAGATGAACAAAAATGGAATTTCAGATTAGAAAGTTAGTACAATATGGAAGTAAGGCATTTTGTCTTTAACAATTTGGGAATTATGGCACTTTTCATATGTATCTACGAATGAAACGAAGAAAGCTCTTAGCTCTTCTCGTTACTCCACATAAGATTTGCATATTTGTAATTTGAGGTCTAATAGAATTAATCGGATTTAGTAATACACATTCAGCAGCCATAAGCTTCCATAAAATAGTGTTGAATTTCGGTAAGTTTTAAAATAATTTAATTACTGTGGTTCGTTCGGCATTATTTTATTGTTATTGATAGGTTGTTACATACATCAGTTGATTTATATACAAGAGTGTTGCATATCTATGCAAATGGACACATGTAATGTATACCATTTATTTTTGTAAATCAACAGAACTAGGCGAGTTAAGGAAAACCTATAAGCAAATCTTCTAGTATTCACTGGTGACTTAATCAGTTTACAGCCTGTGATTATGTACGAGTATAAGTGTAGCTTGGGGTATCTGGAACAGGACGAGGGCAGTTTTTACGCTGAGGATAATGAATACCAGATTTCAGATTATGATGATGAAGAATACCTGATCCTTTTTTCAGAAGAGTATGGCCAGAGCGTAGAAGAGGGGGAAATGTACTCAGGCATGGATGAGCAAGAAGTGGAGGACTTGAGTGAAGATGATGAAGACACTGAGTCAGATCAGGAGTTACAAAGAACCAAGATGTACGTGGCAGAAGCTCTTTTCATTATAATTTTGCGTATCATTATGATTTACGCATTTGGCAACATTTAACTCTAAAGTTAACAGTTATTTAGTCTTAAATTTATTTCGAGCCAGGCCTTTATTTATTTAATATTGTAGTTAGTTAGAATGAGTTTCGGAAAATTGAAGAGGCTAAAATTGAAGCTTGGCTATTGTATTTCCTTCCATTTAAATATAGCAAAACTAGATTTTGTAGGTACATATCTCATTTCTGGAATATTTTTGTTGAGTGCGGATTTGTTTTAATGTTTGTGATAACACGATCAGAGAAATTAATATTCAGAGTTTTTGAATATACACATGTCCCCAATAATTTAAAAATTTCCTCTGTGTATGTTTTAACCTGAGAAGTATGTAAAAGCAATTTGAATACTTCATCAAGCAAGCAGAATGCATAAAGAAATGCAGGGGTGCATGAAGCTTATGTATAAATTAAAAATTCATGGTGAATGCTGACTTGCTGACTAATTCCGTCAATAAAATCATAAAACATTGGCAAAAAGTACGATAAAATGTAGAAGACTTTATTTTTTTGCATCGAATTCTATTTAACGTAAAAAATCAAATTTAGAGGCCAATCTTTTTCGAAAATGGAAAACCTCTACTAATTTACTTTTTCAAGAAGCCATAGGCACCGTATCCGTATCCCAAACCGCCATATCCGTAACCGAGTCCAGTGTATCCGATTCCGGAGTATCCGTAAGCTGGATAACCAGCGTATCCGCCATAGTAGTACTGGGCGTTAGCCACAGCGATGACGGCGACGAGGACGAGGAGAGCAAACTGAAAGATTGAAAATGGAAATTAGAAAAATGTTTCCATTTTATTGCTAAAAATTTAGAAATATATGTTACAACAATATTGAAAACTTACAAGTTGAGACATCTTGAAGATGGGTTTGTTTTGTTTTGTTGTGCTGTGAAGCTTACAGTTCAATGTTTTACAAGTTTTTGATGCTGGAGTAAGATCTGAGTAGCCTATTTATAGTCGAAATCACATCAAAAGACGGAATATAGACCATTAAAACATACATCTAGTTTATTTTTTGTGAATTTTCTCGCATGCATGACTTCATCTCTGGCTAGGAGGATGCATAAAAATAAATGTGTTTGTGATAACACAAAAAACTGTACCATTCCCATCTGGAGCAATTTGGTGCAGGCTGATTGGTGAAGGGACCACGCCTTCGTGTATTGGAAAAAACTTGTTTATCCATTGTATTCTATAAGAATTGACTACCTGTGCGCGCACCATTCCATAAAGAACAAATTCATTACTATGAAGCAGCAGCAATCTCAGTCCAGCATTACGTAAAAACAAAGAGATCCGTGTAGAACATGCAAGATGTTTTTAGAGCTTTGTTACAGAACGATTATGACATTTACAGTGCACGTTTCCCTTTTATAGCTTGTTAAACACAGCGTTTATTCAGCAGGGCGATTGATAATGCACGATTGGCATGTTTTTTTCCTTAAGGGGTACACTTAGCTTTGTATTACAAAACAAAGAAGCGTTTTGAGCACCCTATTTTTAGCGTCAACAAAACCGGTTACAACTATATATGCGATTCTATTAGAGACTTGTAAGGTTTTTTCCAAATCGTAAATTAGGTACACGTTATTGGTAGGTATTTGTTTTTCCAGAATAAATTTGAATGTGTCTATAAACAATCGAGCTATTTTGTTATGTCAAGATATTTTCCTTGTCTGTAAATAGTATCATAAAAATATGAGCAAACGAAGTAGTCAAGATTTATGCACAATGGACACAATTCCAGAGGGTATAAGTCACGGAGTTTGGTCCATGAATTCTTTTTAGAATCAACCTACGCATTTATTTTCTTAAACTCTCGCTATCACTTTCTACAAATGTTTACATGGAACGCGGAAGTTATTTCCCATGCCATGATGCTATTTTGAATACCGAGACCAGCACTTTGGTATCATTATGACGTACACTAATGAACACTTCTTCTGAAATTTGAAGTAAAAATTTGGAGACGTGGTATGTGGTATTTTANTTAAATGTTTACATGGAACGCGGAAGTTATTTCCCATGCCATGATGCTATTTTGAATACCGAGACCAGCACTTTGGTATCATTATTACGTACACTAATGAACACTTCTACTGAGATTTTAAGTAAAAATTTGGAGACATGGTATGTGGTATTTTAATGTATTAATTTAATGCGACGCGTTAATTTCTTGCAAGCTTAGTTTCCCGTCCCCATTAGTGTCATACTTCTTAAAGTTGTGTTCAAAGTCAACAATCTTTTCAGTATAGTTTCCACAATGACCTTCAAGGAGATGTTGATGAGCTTCATCCTTGTCAACATGCCCGTTTCCATCCCTGTCCATCCTTTGGAACCCTGTGGGCTCAAGAACACCGTTGACATCACGCTTCCTTCGGCCATGGCATTCTCCACAGTTGCAACACCATGCGTTGCAGCTTCGCTTCCCGCAACAAGGAGTCGCTTTTGCTCTGAAATTACAATTAAAGCAATAGACTTTCTAAACAATAATACCAGCATACAAATGAATTGATTATATTATGCAACAAGTACATACATATATAATTTCCTATATAACTCTTACCCTCCTCCGCATACTCCAAACGCTGAAGGGCAACACCCATCAAGTGCACCTATTAAAGATAGCAACCAAGAAAATCAATCTATCCTTTATTCGGTTTGTATATGGGAAGATGAGTTTTTGTATAAACCCATTCATTAAATAACTACCTCCACCCAAAAGATCTTTCCAACTGAAAGCGGACGAGGATTCTATTAGCATTAAGGTAAGGATAGCGGACAGTAAAATAAACTTTAACATTTTGAAAACCTGTATACTGGTTTACTAGATTAAGAATTTGACATAATTGCATGAAACAGCATTTCATGTACTACTGCTAATATGGGCATCAGGAATTTGCGCTTTTTATACCAAAAAATAAGCCGCACATGCCTTCAAATATTATTTTTAAATTTGGAAAAGATTTTTGGTCATCAGCAAATATTCGCTTTGCGGTTTTGCGGTATAGTCTAGTTAACATTGTAATGTATTTAATAATTTTTATGCATGCCCACACATACTCCGGATACAACCAACAAAACCTCCAGATATGTCCTTTGTCATTATCCAATCTTATTAGTATGAGGATTGACGAGTAATATTTAATTTACTTTTGGAAATGTGTAAAAGCTCAAGCATTGTTACGGTATGGTTAATTACAGGAGCATATTTAATGAAGCGTTGTATTTTATTATAGTGGAATTTATTAAGTAATTATAAGAAGGCTCTGCAAGTGTGACGATGAACGCATGCATTATCTAGAAATCTTCATTAGTAAACTTTGACCGTGCCCAGTTATAAAGGCATATACTTAAGGTTTATTCCATTTCAGATTTGTTTTCTTTAAAATATGCAAGTAGCATAGCAAGTACCCTTCTTAAAAGCTATATACCATTATCCAGTATTAAATAGACTAAAAGTCAAGCCAGTTTATAAACCATTTTAGTAACATCAAAGGTGAAATTTACATACCTACATATATTTTTATGCTATACATATCCAGACA
>JAHZNG010002051.1:0-10400 GCA_027744375.1 Orchesellides sinensis | reverse complement strand
CATACATATGTATGTACTTCCGTGTACATCTCTACAATAATTACCTACATTTTTGGGAATAACCATAAATGTCTTGTTCAACCAGAGTGATGATTAGATGAGCATTACGTTTTTTATGCTAACAAATAATAAATGTAAATATGCACTCCCTTTAATATAACAGCACTCACTCACTCTGTAATCAGAATCAGTCCCAGTAGGCCCTTATCGCATGTCATACCAACTCAAATACATGAAATCTGTACATTGAACGTATGAATAAGTTGAAAGCAACATCATCACTACGAAAAAATCTTTTTTGGGATAAAAGTAGGCATACTTCATAGACCAGAGACTTTGCAAGCATTATTTATTTCCCATGTGCACAATATTAAATTAAAAACTTGGTCGCGTACTCAACTACACGCTATACCGTTGTGCTCATATTAAAAAACAAAAGGGAAAAAATTATCCACTCTACTTTATCTTCCTTTCCAGGTAAAACCAACCGTTTCACCAAGTTTTCCCTCGTCCGTTTGCTTAATCATGTGTAGAAATGGAGTAGTTGTAAAAGCAGAAATTTGAAGATGAAAACATTAGCTCGAATATAACCTACTTTAAGGCTAGACTTAGACTCATCCACTGTGATTGAGTACCTTTGTTTAATTAATAAGGCATCTGCGTCTGTGTACTTCACACAAATTTTCTGGAAAAGTACTCAACAAAAATCCAATATATTACTAACAGCATACTAGACTTTTATAAGTAGTTTAACATATTGCATAACGCGACATAAGCAAAGTACCTTAGACTGCATGTCTAGTAATTAAATCTAGTAGGTATATCTTGATTTATTATTTACCACATTACATCAAATTTAATCATCAACCATATTGCACAAACCAGGATATAATGCACCTGCACCCTCAAAAAATCATTTCATGCAGTTTGTCTTGCATTCATTCTTAGTTTGCGTGATGTATTCTTACCCAACACCAAAAAAGTCCAACTAACAAAGCCTCCACGCGTTTTAGTCAGGATAACGCCTACATTGCATCTGATATCCACACACAAATGCATCGGATCAAACAAATCATACTAAAAAAATGAATAACAGTTAACCAAAATATTATTGTTACACGATATATACATTTTTTACACGTAACGTAACGTGACGAGGGGCTAAGCGCAGAAGACATTGTAACAATATTTTGTGTAGTTTACTGCAAGTTTAGCTTATTATGATTTTCATCGTTTGCCGATTATTGCTTGAGCTTAGTAGCCATATCGCACAGTAAAAAACAGCAATACGCTAAAAAAAAACATTTTGCTCAAACAAACTTATCTCAAAAAGTGTAGCAGCCGAGCAGAAGCTATATCCCAAAAATACTACATGGGTTGTTATATGGTTCTTGTGGAGTGAGTGTGGATGGATAACAGGATCTGAAGTCAGAGTAGCTGAGCTCAGTATCCTTGCACCAGTCGTGCCAGCTTCATCTCTCCTCTCACTCGCTCACACTTACTCCAATTCACTTTTTAAAAGCAAGAATGTACTTAACTACTTCGGACAAAAATCATTTCTTTTTTTACATTTGTCCTCCTCTCCCAATCATATAGTGCAGTGCAGTAGTAGTAAGGAGTGCACCAATAGATAAAAAAGTCCCTTAGAAGACAACACACATGCATTCATGATGATCAGTCGATACACCACCAATAAATGTACTTAACGTTAGACATACAAAGTACGGATACGGCACGGATGCATTTTAAGTGGATCCAGACCAAAAGAGAAGGTTCATCACATCACTACCAAGTGTGTGCGTTCTGCTTCATAATAGATGGGTAATCCTTAGTGCACAATGTATATTATTCTTGGGATTTTTTCTTAAGTACAAAATACATATACACACATGCATGTAATCTACGGAGAATAAGAACCTTGCTCTTCGTAGTAGTCATTATGTTATTATCCATATCCTCATTACCACGAGTTGGATCATCATCTTTTTAAAAGAAGACTCAAAACAACTGCACTGCACTTCCTCACCGTATTCCATACATATAATACATGCATAAGGATAACAATGAAAAAGATACAAGAAAGGTGACTTTACATCTTGTTATGTTGGAACGGACATAAGACGAAGACTACGGACCAGCAGAATAATAATAAGAATTTTGAAGAAGAAGAAGAAGGAACTCTAAAACCAAAACCACTTTTAGTTTAAGAGTTTTACCTTCCCGTCCGTGTGAACGTGAGTCCACTCCGCTACACATTATACAAAACTGACTTGATCTATGAAATATCAACACAGAGGAAAAAAAGTATCTAACAGGTAGACAGACAGGTACATTTGCTATACATATTTTACATTATATTCATTTTTCATGGAATGGAACGGATGAAGCTACCTGTGGATGCCCAGCCATCGTCATACCGTAATGGTGTAATGCTAAAAGCAAAGTGGAGATTTTAACAAGAGGAATATATACCTGTTTTTTACAAGTAGTTTTTTAACTTTGAAACTCTGAAAGGAATCTTTTAAACAAATCTCAGTTGTGAAGGATATATGGTGGAGATGAGGATTATGGCAGAAATGTCGTCGTCTCTCTCAAAATAAAATTGAACATTTGTTATTGTTTAGTAAAAAAAGATATTAAGTTAAACTTTATCACTTTTGTTAATAAGTGATGATAGCATGGTGAAGGTGCTTGTTTTACGATAATTCATACGGATCTAAACAATGAATGTGGTAAAGGAGGACACATAAGTTTTTATGGTGAGAATAAAACAATATTATAGTTTTCAGTTTATGAATACAATTTACGATTGTTCATTATACTTTTTATGATACCTTTCAAAAAAGAAATTGCAATTATCATAATCCAAAAGTAGTGTTAGCTTAAATGCCTGACAGTTTCAGGTTAAATGTCTGTTGCAGTAGTAGTTTGTAATAGTTTCAATGTCATCGACCAAACTTATGGTATTTAATAGAATAGGGAATTCCAGGAAATTGTGAAAGGGTAAGTAAAAAACTGCATAAAATAGACTATAAACGTGCAATGAACCATGTCTAGTAAATCCACAAGGCTACTTACAAAAATTTAACGCAACATACAAGAGAGGGAAATACTTTGAAAGCGTCAACTCTTAATCTAATTATGATAAGGTTAAAGATGATAAGGCAGCGAATCAAGTTTTTTACTACAAGTGACATGAATTGAAATGACGCATATGAGCATGTTTTGAGAGCGGCTTCATATGAGCAATAAAGGGTTAAAGTTAAGATTGAGTTTGAGAAAGTTAAGTTGATAAAAATGTATCTCTTAATTTGACCTGAGAGATAGAGTAGATTTTCACACTATAAAATGTGTATTAAAACATTAAAAGACTAATAACATTATATGTATGTATATAGCATACATATGTATATAGTTAAATATGAGACTCCATTCACTCGCTCAGTCAGTTAATTATGTTCCGTAATGTATCAATCTGTCAAGCCAAATTACATTTTAATTCTCCAAGTTAATCCCTAAGTTTCTTCCTTGTCTTGTGTAACTTATGTTGGCCTTCCCGTAGAGAGAAATACATTGACCTGTAATGTCGTATACGCATCTTATCGAAATTTAATCGAGTGTATAGTTATGTATGTATGTACATTATATGCATTAATAATGCATGACGTTGATTTGTTTTGACGATTTTATTATTGCAGACAAGGCAGCCCTTCTACTCTTCTCTGTTCCATGAAAATAGTAATATATGCTGAAATGATACCGGCATTTTGAACAAGAGGTCTACTTTAGGGATGCCATGATTGTGGAGAAAATAAACCTTGCAAGTTTACTTTTTTAACAAGAAGAAGAAGGAGCAGAGGCTCTCCAGCCAGTTTTTTTATCCTGTTTGTGTTATCACCATCATCACACATCCATTGTAGACACCGTCTTTGTCACGTTTTTAAAGAAGTAAACTTTAGCAGCTACTGTGCTTCCGCAGTAGTTGACGAGACTTCGTGCTCTTCATCTGTTTCAACTTCTTCTTCCGCGAACTTGTCAAGTTTGTGTCAACTTGTCAAATGGAAAATTGCAGTGTATTTTTCTTCCCTCCACTCCACATCAACTCCAGAACCATATTGTGAACTCCTATTGTTTTATACTAGAGATGATACTATGAACAGTTTTTGTGTGAGAGAGTGAGACAGTTTTCAAGCAAACTTACGCCGTATTTTTCCTACACCCTAAAAACTTGACCTTTTTTTAAAGCAAGGCATAATTATAATAATATGGGGATGGTGTAATGTGGATAATTTTTTAATACACTTTTATATGCGTAAATAAAAAATTTTACTCTCCGGCTTATTCTTCACTGGAAAAATTATCACTGTCAAGATACAAGTCTTTGTAGTCTGTGCGTTTGCCTGGAATAAATTGCTAATCTTCTCCAGCAATACCTTAAAGCTTGCTTCCTGCCTGCCATAGACACTCATGTGTATAGGACTATGCACGCAATTTCTCAAGTTTTTATGCATTACAGCCGCTGTTGCTAATGCAGATACATTTTCCAGGAATTGTGTCAAAAAGTGGATAATCCCTCGTTAAATGTGTAGTAGTAATAGTGCGTCTAGTATTATGGACAATGATAATAAAAGGAGAGCGGAAGGAACCGAGGCAGTTATTCTAGCAAGTACGTTTGCATTGGAGGAGATGAGGATGGGTAGTGGAGGCATTGCTTCTAGAAGTTCACCAGAGACTAAAATGGGAATGATGCTAATGGACCCGCCGACTGATAATGACAATCATGATCCCAACGACATAAAATTAGATGGGGGTGGTAGCGGTGGTAGTGATCACCATGGTGGTCCTGGTTATAGGTGTGATAGCGATAGAATCAGTACTACTTCACGGATAAGGCACGGTGATAATCATAGACTGAAAATGAGACAGAGTGGAGAAGAAGAAGAAGCAGTAGAATCATCTCATCATCATGATTCTCATCGTCACCATTGTTATCGGGAACATGGTCGCTGTCCAAATGTAATGTCTGCGCGGGTCATCTCCTCCAACAGAATGATGATGATCATGGTGGTCTCACTCGTCGTCTTTCTCTCCTTCGGTAGCGTATGCGAAGCCGTTATAGTTGCGACAAACGTATCATCATCCTCGTCAAGTAGAAACAGTAATAATCGTATTGATACTGATGACGATATCGGATACTCTACCTCACCTGCTGGAAACAATAAAGTTTTGGATGGTCTTCCTGTCCTGGAGGATATTAATCTGATTGAGGAAGAAGGGATGAGCGATAATGATCATGCCTATTGGGATGATAACCCTGGTGACAGAGAGCATTACACGCACCAGTGGGCTGTTCACATTCTTGGCGGACCGGAAGTAGCACAGAGAGTTGCAGAGAAACACGGATTCCAATTCCATGGCCAGGTAAGAGACTAAAAAGTTGTTTGATCATTTTTGTATTATTAGAGTAGTTTGTAGCTTGGCAGAAGCGGCTTTTAATCATTTGCTTTCCTGAAAATTGCCGACAATCCGATTAAATTTCTGGATGTTGCTTGAAGCTAACGGTAGAACGCCAACATAGTAATTTTGCTAATGGGCTAGACGCTATGTAATCTGTAAACACATACAACGATGATTCAACACGGCATGGGCCTTTCCAAGGATAGTGTAATTTTTGTACTTGTTCCAAGTTTCGCTGAAATGTATATATGAATTTCACATTTTGTCAAATGAGCCATGTGTGTGTGTGTGCCTTGTCATGACATAAGATAAAATATAACGGTAATATAATATTTTCATTAGCATTTTACTACCATTGGCTTCATCCTCCGTTCCATGAAATCGTTAAAAAGCAAAATGGGAAATTGATTGGTTTTTACTTTACATATTCCATTTTATCTGCTTTGCTCTAACTTTGGAATTTAGTCTTGCAAATCCATAAGTCAGAACGCCATGCCAAACAATATTAGGTATCTACGTACGTTGGGTTTCACTGAATCATGAATAATTTATCTTATTCTTGGAAACCGACTCAGCAATTCATTGGGATTCATTTGTTGTATTTCTTTCCATGTATTGTTGTCACATTTTTTGGATGTACCTACCACTTTTATGTATATTATTGACAAAAAAACAATAATTTCTGTTATTCTTATCGTGAGTTTGGATACTTGTTTATATAGAATACTTTATAAAGTTTTTTTTCCATTTTTGTTGTTGTTAACTGGATACAAATGAAAACGTATACAGCAGATAGAGTTGTATAAATATTTCATTTTCATTGGGTTTGACTTGGATTACGTTTTAAGCTATCCATTTTCTTCCAAGGCGGATATGGAGAAATAGAGGATACCATCTTATAATAATTGAAAACTATCAGGTGGCATTATATTCTCTGTTGTATTACTGCACCATGACATGGCAGGGGTGGTGGTAGTTTAGTGCATGGGCCAGGTCATTGTTATGACATCTCAAGGCAATTTGAGATGATTAATGGTGGTCATTAATCAGGCCCAATTGATTTTTAATTGGCTCCCTCCGATTTCTTTCATGCTCCCTCATTTCCTTCCTCCACCTTCAATGTTTGCCAGTATAGGCTTTACTTACTGCTCATAATGGACAACTGAATATTAAAGAAACTAAAGCTGTCCATGTAAGAGTTCAAGTAAAACTGGACAGAGTCATTTTTTCAGGAAGTTGTAATACCTTCGATAGGTCATCATCATTAATAACAATGGCTGCATATCATGTGCCTATAGAAGTCTGGGATCATTGTCCTGTATTATTTGTCCTACGTCACCAAGCATTCAAAACATGTATTCTTTTCTAGTGACCACAGGGAAAAGGGTGAAGGTCGACTAGAATCCTTTCTGGTCTCGACCGGAACAAAAAATCACTATTTTCTTCAATCCTTCTATTCTGATATGTTTAATCTTCATGAACAAATCTCAGTCTGTGCGGTTCTCAAAGGTTCCTGAACTTTTAGCTAAGTAAAGAAGGAAGTTTGTTTGTTTGAGTAGGCCTTGAAATAATGCATTCACATCAGATATCATCCATTCTCTTATTGTGCATTGTGCATCTTCAAGCAGCAAAATAGAATTATAGAAATCTAATACGTGATGTGGTAGGGCAAAGAATGCAGAAGAGATCAAAATTAAATTTGTATTCCTGCTTAAACTCCAAAACCAGTTATTATTTTAGGGTTAGTTGGAAGATTAGTATAATTTAGCCGTAATGTGTGGAAATGTTGACAATAAAAATAATTGAGCAATAAGCCAGTTTCTCTCTGTCCTCCACTCAAATTACTTCTTAATGAGCTAGTTTCCTTTCATCCATAACCACGTTGTGCACAATGTAGCTCTTTCATACTACTGCACTACTGATGCAACCAAGATGTATAATTAACTTGTAATATTGCTATACCTAAATTAGACTAGACTTGATGAGACGTAGTAAAATCTTAGGAAAAATGAGATCATCTTACAGACTAGCCCACATTATTTTTGCATTGCACTCTTCTCTTCTAATGCACGTCAAAATGACGCCAATGATGCTGACTGCGTTTTGAAACCCTAAACTGTGCAGCGACTTGGTTGTAAAAGTTTTAAATTGTAATTAAAACGTTGTAATGGTGCACTGCACTCTAAAAATCCTCTAGTCAATTAAGCAAAGTATGCCTGTATAGTTCAATATGGAAGGAACAAATAACGTAATGAAATTTAGAAAGACGGCACTGGAAAAGTCTTTAAAAAACTTGGTGTTTTTATTTACAACATAATATAGCATCTGTTACATAGACGTCATGCTTATCTTATGCCCTACTCCACTCTGCAACTTAAGTACCCTCGTATTTTCTTCCTCTCCGAAAAATATCATAAAACCTGTGTGTAATATATTTTCAAGATACACCAGAATAAAGGACCGCCTTGGAGTCAGTGTCCTCATCATCCTCCATCCTCCTCCTCATGTGTCATCTTCAGCAGCATCACGTAGTTAATATATTTTCAAGATACACCAGAATAAAGGACCGCCTTGGAGTCAGTGTCCTCATCATCCTCCATCCTCCTCCTCATGTGTCATCTTCAGCAGCATCACATAGAAAGAAACAAAAAATCCTTCTTTTTTATGACTTGTTACGCCGTGTATCCTCTCTCGTGTATATACACCCAATATGCATGTGTTTATTTGAGAGGAAAGGGAGCAATTTTTAGACGGAAGAAATGAGAGAGAGAGAGCTATAGCTTTGTCATTTTCTCCTTTTACATCTCTTCATGTCTTCTTCTTCTTCTCCTTTGTCAAAATAGAAAAAAAGAAGCATTTTTTGCGAGCGTTTTTTAAGTGCTTTGACGAATACACAGTTACACACGCAACGTCACAATATGTAAGGAGATGAAAAGGCTTTTGTTTTTGCTGGTGAAGACGATGATGATGGGAGAACAAGCAATTCTGCTGTCTATTTTTCCTCCAGTGTGTATGTACATATATATCCAGTTGTCGTTGGCCCACTTTTCTCTTCTTTCTCGCAAAAAAAGCAATGCAAACATCACATCATCTTCTAAAGATTCTGTGTGTCTTGTGTACATTAGAAATACACAGAAAAAAAGATAAAAGCCTCCACTGCACGACATTCGATTCTGCTCTTTTCTCTTCTGAACCAAGGCTTTTCTCCGCTTTCCCCCTTGTTTTAGTCTTTTTTCTTTAGAAGAAAAGAAAAAAGACTTGGTTTTTTTCTCAAAAAAAGAAAAGAATGGCTGAGTTGCATGCAGAGTCTGTATGTTACATGAATGCCATCATGTTTGTTGTGTCTGTGTGAGTGCGAGTATTGTATGCATGGTACACAGTCTGGACGTGGCGTTATCCAGCATTGCAAAGACGATGATAATGGCATAGGAAGTAGAAAGCAAAGAGAAAATAGTGCATTGGAACTATTAAGAGCAAATCCCTTTTAAAAAGCGAGCATCTGATCATGATGATCATCATCACATGATGGGAAAAGCAAGATGAAGACAACTGTAAAAGCATTATATTCTCGGTTCTTTTACATTCTAACAGTATTTTTGCTTAAAGGAAGAAAAAAAAGATTATATTTTGCTGAATGTCCATAAGAGGGTTTGCAAGCTTTATATACTTATATATGTAATGTAGAGTTGAATGTTTTTTATGTCTAATTGCTTGAGCGTGGTAACAGCAAAGAGAAAGAGTGAAACAGTGTAGACAAGGAGTAAAACGGTTAAAATATTTTAAGCTCTTTTTTATTCTTTTCTTTCCTACCCTAAGCCGAAGCCAAGTTTATTTTTTTGTAAGAGAATGTACAATCGACTACTTCAGTATTTTCTATATATTAAGTAGCATAAAAGTACCTTGATGAGATGTATCTATTCACACTTTATATTGAGTATATGGATCTAAACGAGTGTATAGGCATGTATGTGCAGCAGTCCAGTAGCGTGGTCCATCCCACGAGTTTCCATTTCCTTCGCAAAGAAAGTTTTTATCATCAAGATCAGGATCGTATGTGTGTGTGTGTGATGGTGGTTGGTGGGAGAGAGAAAGATGCACCAGTGCAGCATGATCATGATGATAGTTTGTACTAGTGTTGAAAAGAGTTTTATTTCTCCAAAGACCGAACCATGTCGATCCCACACGGTTTCTAATGTTTTGCTGGAAAAGAGATAAAGAACTGTGTAGATCTGTTACTGGAAAGATACATACATAGACAAAAGCTCACCAACCACCCTCTCCTCCTGGTTGGAAATAAAGGACAGATTTTTTTTATCCAGAAAATAATCGTTTGTAACACAGACACACACTCACACACTCACAAAATGCCATGTGCCATACTCAATTTCAAGTCTGTCTCCTTTTCTTATATATTTACTTTACAATAGGGCATTCCGCTGATAATAACAATTAATTCAAGGATACGATGCGATACTCTGCGATTCTGGGCAAATTTCGCATAAGCGGAATGGGATAGTGGAGAAGTAGAGAGAAAGAAGGGAAAGTGCAATTTTCTTTGAGTTGTGTGTGACTGTGCATGAGAGTCTATGTATTTTATTGGGAAAATAGGAGATTAGGTCACTGGTTCTCTCCAATATAGTTTCACAACCAAATTTTTTTTTTGTTAAATGACACCACGTAGGAAATGGAATGAAAATTTAGGAAAATTGAGTCATCCACTTTTAATTGCATTGTGCGAAGAGTATATAGCATGATGAGAACAGCGACAGCAGCTGCACTTTAGACTTGTTGTAACGACCATGCATAAATGGAGGAATTGAAGACATTTGGAGTGAAATTAGAATTTTCAAGTGGTTCACAATAAAAAAAGTTATTTTGGTTTGGAATGGAAAAATTGTGTAATGCAAATATATTTTAATTGGACACGATCACGGTGGGCTGTT
>JAHZNG010002050.1:0-10720 GCA_027744375.1 Orchesellides sinensis | reverse complement strand
TAGTACATAATTTAACATCAGTTATATCAGTTTGTAAAAAATATTAAAGACATTAATATGAGGAAGTAATCTCTACAACTAATCGAACTAGCAACACCGAGATTAATAGATAAGTTTCACTTTGTTACGTAATGCAGAATGTCTGTAGATATCTGAAACAGCTTACCGGGTACATGATACTTTTCTTCTAGTCCGTAATATCTGATCAGCGTTTTGGTGTCTATGTGCCCATAAATCATTTCATGGTCTTCACAAGTTATTAAAAACAATTTTACAGTCTCCATGTTCAGCAGTTCACCTTTAGAATAATAAAATATCATTATTTCTTGATGATGGCTCAATCTTATATATATATCACCCTATCATATCACCTCATAAAACTGAATCCTTTGTAACCACTACCAAAATGATTAAAGCAACTTACGACAGTATTGAAAATCCCTGTCATACTCGTCGAGCAAGCTATCCAACAACAGCTTTTGTAAATCACTGATTTTCATTTCTTTTCTATCACTCTCAATGCTTAAAAGGACCTCCAGCTTCATGGCCAAATATCCGTATACTTCTAAATATGGCACGAGAAGCCCACGATAGAAATCTAACTTTTCAAAATTGGCTTTTGAGGTCGTAATTTTCACTTCCTCTGGAACAAAATTGAAGTCGGTGTCTGTTATGCCTTGTTGACCTTCACTAGGTCCAAAATTGTATTCATCATCAGAAAGGTCTTCCCAATGGTAAAGCTTGGTGGTTTTCTAGATATTATAGATATTAAAATGTTGGGGTTGCGACTTATAGTTAAAAGCTTATAAAATGCACTGTAAGGCAAGTAAATAAAATAGTAATTTACCGCAACCAAAGCATAGAAGTCCCTTATCTGCCATTTGGTTAATCGTTTTTCGTATTCCTGCCTCGGCAGCCAAGCATGGTGGGTGAAGTAGAAATGAGCCTGTGAATACCTCGTAGATTCTTCGGCAGTGGTAAATAAATTCTTCATCTGGTATACAAATCTCAACATCAAACCCTTTGAGAATTGTAAGCTGAGTTCCGCACACCTTGAAGATTGCTGTAGCTAAAATTAAAAATCAAAGTGACATTAGATAAATTGTCTGACTGAGTTTAGACTTAAAACAACTGAAGTTAACTGATTAATGATTAATTACCAATTATGGCTTCCATTATAAATTCTGGTAAGAGATAATTTGCGTAGTAATTAAGTTTGCGCAAGCTTTCGAGTTGAGCCTTTGGTGCAAAATAGAACGACTGCCGTTCGTCCTCCCAGTAGAACTCTATGTCGCCATCCAATAATTCAGCCTACAAATACACCAGCTTATGCACTTTAGATAATAACATAAACATCAAAAATAATCTGTACTTAAAAAACAATTGAGCATAACGGAATTGAATTATTAACACCATACCACACGTATAATTAAAGACACTGTATCACAGTCTAGAACATAAAATCCAAAATCTTTTTTGCGTTTCTGTAGGTAGTCAAGTAGCCATTCCATTTCACTCTTCAATCCATCTAAAAACACACCCTTTCTGAATTTTTTCATGAGCAAAAACGAAAGCATATGGGTTGGCATAATACTTTCACATTTTCCAGCATCTGAAATAGTATTATGTAAAGGATTTTTGAACCTCTGTAACCTATTTTCGAATTAAACAATACCTTTCATGCGAAGATAGCATCAGTAGAAAGTAGAGTAGGAGCTTAGTGAACTTACCATACAAAAGATGATGGTTTAATACATCTAGAAATAAAGCTTCCCTTCGTTCCTCGCTATCACTTCCATCTGGGTACAAAGGGGAAAGTTGCCCATAAAGTGACGCAACGGAATGCAAAGATTCAGCTGAATTCCACCGTAGAAAAGCACAGTCTCTGCTTCTATAATAACTTTCATCTCGCTGGTGAAGATAACGCTCTATTTTCGGATTCCGCTTCATACCTTTTTCGAATTCCTATACAAAATTAAAAGCAAGATTTCCACGAAGTTGAAATATACGTTTCCTGTAAATCTGCAAAAATACAACTGTAGCTACTAACCAAATAAAATCTTACCCGTAAACAAAACGGTTGAGCAAAGTCAATCTTGACTTTTCCTTTAACCTGACTAGAAAATATGAGATTGCGAAATAAGCTAATAAGTGAACTACCGACACTTATTAGTGAATTCGACTTCTTCTCATTAAAAAGACTGTCCAAATCCGGAAGCACCTCATAACTTATTGATACAGGCACAAAGTAGACATCTTCGATTTTCTGCGTTTTGTACTCGTCATAAATAATTTTCAGTATCTCCGCTGTAACATTTGAAACCAAAAAATAATCAAAATTTTACCTTGAGTGTCTCCTCCATGATGATATACTTAAACTTAAAGATGAAATTTCAAAGTTAAGCAAAGACCAAATCTTACATCCATAAACCTGCGCGGTTTGTCCTCCAGTCCTGGATCGCCTACTCTCTAAGTTTAACAGAAAACTATTCCCATTTCGCAAAACATTCCGTAAGTAAACAGATAAGGCTGAACTGTGTTTCAGGTCATTACATGTGTCAATCAGATCAGCTTTCTTAACTCTAAAGTTGCCACCAATTCCACCGTAATACTTTGCAAGTTTACGACTGCAAAAATATACATTATTAGAGACGGTAATTCACTTTTGAACATTATGGATATGGATACATACATACAGACATAAAAAAAACTTACTTTTGAATCATGACTAGATATAAACAGCGGAGTTCTCAATCCATGATGAGCCAAAACCCACAGAATCAACGGCAAATCCATTTTCGAACGAGATGTTGGAACGTATATGATTGGCAATCCAGTCGCATGAACGTGCTTAAGAATTTCAATCTGAGCACCATGGACTAGAACCGACTCAAATCTCGCAGCAAACAGCTTTTGATGCAACCAAGCTGACCACCTGAAAACAAAGCAATACATCCTTAATTTAATAACATAGCCATTTATCAGTATTACCCATAAATTTTATAAAACTTAGTTCAAGCTAACCGTATAAACATGCCCAACACAGATTTCCAAACAAATCCCACCTGCAATTGACATACTACATCTTCGAGATGTTGGGACGTATATGATTGGCAATCCAGTCGCATGAACGTGCTTAAGAATTTCAATCTGAGCACCATGGACTAGAACCGACTCAAATGTCGCAGCAAACAGCTTTTGATGCAACCAAGCTGACCACCTGAAAACAAAGCAATACATCCTTAATAACATAGCCATTTATCTGTATTACCCATACATTTTATAAAACTTAGTTCAAGCTAACCGTATAAACATGCCCAACACAGATTTCCAAACAAATCCCTACCTGCAATTGACATACTACATCTAATACAGCCTTTCTCGTGTTCGGAAGCACTCCTGCCTTGTCAAACATCTCCTCCGGATACAGCTGTCAATGAATAGATCATATTCCATTAAAATTTTAACACTGCTTAGATATCCCATAACCATTATTCCTAATATCACAACTATTATAATATTTCATATTTAGTACCGAAAGTAGGCCACCGTCGTTTTCCAGCTGCGTCTTCGTTGGCAACTTATACAGATGCGAGAATGTACCACAGGCTTTCTTGTAGTGAAAATAAAAGGGAAACGCCCGAATCAAAATTGGATTGTATGGACTAAGGGTTGGAGGCAAAAAGCAGTCTTGCAAACCCAAATACTTCATTTCTTCGTTCACCACAATCTACAAACAATCAAGTTACAACTATGTAACAACTAAAGACATGTACGATAACTAATCATGTTGTTAACCAAGTAACAACCCATTACCTCTGAGTCGGGTAAGCAGTGCTTACAACATTTTGGAACTGGCCTCGTCTCTGTAAGATCCGGTACGCAGTTGACGCCAGGTTCAATTTTGAAGCTGTACAAGTGATTTATGTTACTCTCTTTCTGTACATAAAACCAAGCATACAACAAATCATGATTAGTTCAAAATTTCATACCTCTTTAATCATAACCATTCAAATCAAATTTATAAATTGCGAAATTACCTCAAGTAACATCTGCAAAACATTCCTGTTTTTCCTCGCATTTTGTCCGTAGCCATTCCGAGGACGACCAAATATACTTCTGGACACGTCAATTTCCATTGTTCCTCCAGCAGCTCCACCAAGCTGCTCTCCAAGTCAAGTTGAATGCTAAATATTCACCAAGTCCAAAGTCCCAATTGCCTAATTAAATACTGGTTCAATATTCACCGTCAAAAATTAAATCCCTTTCTCGTCGAACAAAAAAACTCAGAAAAATATATGAAAGAATGCCTAAATTGTAACCAAGTTTGTAACTAACTCCCTTCCGCTCCGGCTTCCTCCAAGTCGAACTGAGAACTGACTCGGTACTCGAGAGAAAAGATAAAATACACATTTTCGTCCGTCACTTCCAGATTCCAAAAACCAACAAAACATGTGCATTTAGGTATAGGTATCTGTATTTTATGCATACAAAATGAATTTGCAAGGTACGTTTGCATAACAAAAGGCATACTACAAACAAACAAAACCCAAACAGTAATGACCATTGAGTACTTGGGGCAACTTGAAACTCTTAATATAGCTGTAATTGTAATAGTGTTTTTTGTTCAATTGATTTCATTTTAGAAGGACAATCGGAGCGAAGCACATGTTTTTAGATGGAGACAAGTCGAAGGAATATTTTGTGAATTAATTTGGTATTTTGTTAAAAGATTTTTAATATAATTAAAATATATTTTGAGTGACTTAGCTATAAAAATGACAGGTTTGATACTGATGAGTTGCCGACAGCGTTTGTTACAAGTAGGGACATGTGTTACTGCTCCAAGTTTGTTTAGGTCATCAAGAAGCCGACCAGGACCCGTCTCATCGCTGAGGAACTACTGCTGCTGTAGTTATCATGAGATATCAGGAGGACCTTTTGGTAGAAGACGGATATATACTGCGGCAGGACCATTAGGAGTGCCAGCGTTAGCAAGACGGGGTGCGGTTGTGGAGGAGGTTCAAAAGCTACTGTCGGGCCACTCGAAAGGGGTTGAGACTGGGCTGGAAAACGTTAAGAACAAGGCTGAGACAGTGATAACTGTTCCCTTATCGCTGGAGAAGAGGTTGGAGAGAAAGGTGGAAAGGGAAAGTACGAAAAGGGCGCAACGGCAGAGGATTATTGACGCGTCGAGGAAAGGAAGGAAATCTGTGTGTGAATAAAATGCATTTTATTGATGGAATGATTGTGATGTTGATATGGTTTAGTTTGCTGATTGGTTTTTGGTTGATTTAATTACAGCAAATTGTAATACACTGTAAAAAGCAGGAGTTTAATCATTACAAGGGACAGAGCTATGGAAAGAAGGATGATGTACCGTTGGCGTCAGCTGGGTGGCGCCATAGGAGGTCGGGTGGAGACTTTTTTACGTTGTTTCCAGGCTTTAAGAAAGAAGTGAGTGTAAAAGTAAATTTAGGGTTAGTTTAGCAAAGTGTGTATGTGTTTACTATAGGGGCTGATTGATGATTGAGTTTAATTTTTGATCACAGTCGCCGTTTTACATGTCAGATACTGACCAGGCAACATTTACTGATTTAGGAATCTGCCAGGCTTTGTGTGACAATCTTAAAGGATTGGGAATTGAGCAGCCTACACACATTCAGGTAAAAATAAATTTGCAGTTTAAATCGTGAATTTAAGAGAAATAGAACGTATTTAAAACCGAAACTAGTTAATTTGTGTATATTTTATTGTAGATGTTTGGTATTCCTCAAGTATTAAAAGGAGGTCGTAATGTAGTAGCTTGCTGAAACGGGTTGTGGAAAGACATTGGTGTATCTTCTTCCTATGATTAATCAAATTCTTGAAGATAAGCGTTATAAAGTCAGACCAAAGCCTGGTCATCCTACTGCAGTTATCATTGTACCTAGTCGTGAGTTGGCTGATCAGATATATGTATGTATTGAAGTTTGTTCGAAATCTAAAACGGTATTTTTATACTGTTAATGTAAACTAGTAACTGAATAATTGCTTTTATAGGGAGTTGCACTTCAACTTTGTTGCAACTTAGATGTTTCAGTTAAGCTTCTTCAAGGAGGAAGTCTGGGATCTAAACTTAAAAACCCTCCTACATCAAAGACTGTCGACATACTGATTGCTACAACAAATGCTTTAAAAGTATTAACTTCTGCTGGTGTTTATGGAACCAGCAGGATCCTGCATCTGGTATTAGATGAAGCTGACACACTTTTGGATGATTCTTTCTTCCCAGAATTAGTAGCTCCATTTTTACATCGTGTACCGGTTAGTGTTTAAAATGCTTTAGTATTTGAAATTTAAAACTGAAGCATAACCATCAAATTGGATTTATTTGCTCATTCTTGACTACTAGTGGGACGATTTACAACGACAAGTTCAGTTAACGCTAGTCAGTGCTACAATGCCGAAAGGACTCTATTCTACGTTGGGACAAATCCTGAAGGTACATAAAAGCCTCTCTAAGTTCAAAAAGTTTGAAGTAACAAAGAGTTAATTGGGATAAAGGATGCATGACTAAACCCTAAGCAAATGCAATTGTTTTTAAGGTTGACTCTTTCCACCACTGCACAACCCCAGGACTTAATAACTTGCTGCCCCATGTTCCACAGACATTTTTGCGCTTACGTAAAAGCAAGAAAGCAGAAAAAATTAAGGAAATAGTTCAAAAAGACGTTGAGAATAAAATTCCCGTTATAATTTTTTGGTAACTTATTCCTTCCTATCCTAACCATAATGTTTTATTAATTCGCGAGAATTATATCAAATTCAAGAACTTTTTTATCTAGTAATAAAAGTGCGACTTGCGATTGGTTATCGCATTTTCTTAACGATGAAGGAATACAATGTGCCTCGGTTCATGGAAGAATGCCTCTTAGGTACAGAAGAGGGAGAATAGAGATGTACAAGAATGGAGAACTAGATGTGCTTATTTCGACTGATTTAGCATCTCGTGGAATCGACACAGTCAAGGTATGTGTCATAGGTAACTCTATGCGAAACATTTAATTTGTAGGTTTATCATTTTAAGCTAACGAAGGTGATGAAAATTTAATAGACTCAGCATGTCATTAACTACGAATTTCCCCTATTCATGGCCGATTATATACACCGTTGTGGAAGAACTGGAAGAGTAGGCAGTGCAAGAACTTGTCGTGTTACAAACTTTATTTCGAGGCCTGGCGAAGTCCAAACAGTAAACGATATTGAGGTACGCAAAAAAATCTTAATAATTGTACTAGTTTTGATTTTCCTTTAAGCAGCTGCATTTGGTTTATCAGAGAAGTGTTCGAAAAGAAAAATCGCCTCCTGATGTTAACGCAAACATTAAAAGGCTATACGGGCAACGATACGGATCATTTGTTGAAATTCAACCCATCCGGGACGATGATGAGCAGGAGTCCGAGCCGGAAATACATTCAGATTCAGAGTCGGAACTTGAACAGTACAAGTAGCTTGTTTAATTATTTAGAAATTGTTGGAAGTGGAAAGTGGAATAAAATCACAAAACATATTTCAAGAAAATGAACGCAACTGAGTTAGCGAATCTACAATATGTCAACGTTTATTAAATTTAAATCTTGAGTCTTGAAACAAGCAACATTAAATATCAAGTTGTGATTATCAAGATTATATTATGATGCATCAATCTATGTATGTATGTATATACTGTAACTGTGAACTAAAATAAATGCTATCACATCTAACGTTCCATTCAACCAAAATCAAGTCTGATTACCTGTATAATACCGACAAAAATACAATACACACACAGGTTTTCATTCAAACAAACAGTAAATATTGTATGCGTATGCTTGTGGCATAGTACAAGTTATGGATATAACAAATTAGCGTACTGTACGCGTACAGTACGTGCATTATCTACACCTTCCTTATGCAAACTTAACCATAACATTAATTTTAATTTCTTTGGTAAACAAATAAAGAGTTTACATGCATTGACATACATAAATTGTATATTATACGTATTGTTCTTTTGGCCTTTCCTTCACCCCGCCCCACCCAAAGTAATCTAAAATTGGCATGCTAGCATGCAGTTAAATATACAGTACAGTTTATACATTATTTTTATTTTTATTAATATTTCTAAAGTATCACATTAAATTATTTGACAAAATATCTCATTTGAATCTAATCCTGTTTCATTAATTTCGGTTTGTTCCACAACTTTAAAAATTCGATTTATGACTGGTTTTGTTCAAACAGAAACTGAAAAATTATTTCAGAAAGTTTCCATAAAGTTTTCTGAAATACTATTTTTTAATACACGTAAGCTAACAATTTGTACAACAACCACCACTATAGATTTATACATTTGCTTTCAGAAAGTCATTGGTCAGAGCTCCTAAAGATATATACAGCCGAATAATTTTAGGCATTATCCCATCAAAAGCGGCTAGTTTTCAAATACAACGTTTTTGCGTTTAAAATGCTTAGAGATTTATGCTTCAGAAAACTATTAAAGCTTTGCACTTACAATGTAACTTTTACACTTACACTTACGATAAGCTTTTACATAAGAAGTTGAAGCCTCAATTTCCATCAATTACTAACACACGAGCATATATATGTAGTATCATGTATTTTTTGAAAAGCCGTTCGATTTCTTCAGTAAGAAGACCTTAACGTCAATCTTTCATTCGTAAAAATCATTTAGTCCTCAAATTACTGCTTGCAAACATGTTCACAGAGTTCACACAACTGTTTAGTTAGGCATGTAATGAAAAATGTATAAATTCTATACCTTAGCATTATTGTATCATATATCCATGAGTTTATAACCATAAATGCAACCAGCACAAGTTTTACTAATCATGAAGAACTTCATATAACTACTCTACAAGTCAAACTACTAATCACTTGCTTCATTTTTGACTAAATCGCAATACACTACTATATCAATTGATATGATTTAAATGAGACAGGAACAAAGTTCTTCCTTGCGTTTACATCACAGTTTTTAACATTTTTTAAAACTAATACTAACACAGATAAAGTAAACTATGTAAGTTCTTGGAAATGTACTGTTGTATAAATACTTTTAAGTAATAATTGTTTGTAAATGAGTTACAGCAGAAAAGCTACAATTACTACAGCTATTTATATATATACCAATTTTAACAATATTCAAACTCTTTAGCAATATGCAACAAAATGGTACAAAGTCTACAAAACAAAATTTAAGCTGCTACTTCTAACACCAATATTAATGAGCTAACGTAAAAAAAATTACATGCTACAGTAAGATAAGGTGTTCGAAATTCGAATGATTTCAATTATGAGGCGGTACAATCAATAGCTATACCATTGTATTGTCTGTGACTCTTTTTACTCCTTAGTCATCAACATCCCAATTGCATAAAATTTGCAAACTAAATCTGTAGCAAACTGGTCACTCTGTTTTGTCAAATTACCTTATACACTTGACTATATTGTTTGCTATAACATTGTTTCTCGTGAAACTTGGTCATCGTCTGCGTCTTGTTGCAAAATTAAGTCTGTTTCAAAACTTCATAATGCGTGCCTCGTAGTCTCCTTATTTTCACCGACAAAATGGTAATAGTCTTTGTTCCCCCATATTAATCTAGCTTCAATTAAGTCATGGGACTGTAGAGTTGTAGATGAGTACCATAAATAAGCTCCCATAATGACTGACCACGTCCTTAGCGGTCCAAGAAAAAGAGCCATTGTACCATACGCTAGCCAAAAGTAGTAGGCAAAAAGGGCTTGCGTAGTAAGCACAAGAAAGCACGGCAAATTGTTTAAAACAGTTTTTGTCAAGTAGGAGCAATTAGCACCATCTGCGTGGCATACAATACGGAATCTACAAAGGAGAAGTAAGTTATATTTAAACCATTCTTGATTACTTCAGTAAAGGTAACATGAACACGACCTACCTGTAATCAACGCAGTGACTCACTACCAACATAAACGGGATATGAAACCAAAGATTTTTACTTATGTAGTCAGATTACCTGTATACAACCATAAAAGTATGAAAAAGCACCAGGGAGAATAGCCCCTTTTACGTAAGTTCCCCATGCAAAAGCAGCACCTATGTGGTTATCGATTACTTCTCCAATAAACCATGGCCCTTAACAAAAAAATCGTTTTAATGCAAGACCAACCACAGAGCATATTTATATTCTGTCACACCGGTGTCTTCCAATACATATAAAGTTATCATTATCGTACTTACCAACAGTTAAATAGATTGGATAGATGACTAAAGGGTAAAACAACTTATTAACTGATGCTAATATCCACAACTTTCTAATGACAGAACTGAACACCATAAACGAGAAGTCTGGTTTGTCAATGTGGTTCCCTTAAAGTTCATACAAGAATAGGATTAACGATTTAAGCTGAAGCTTAGCAATTATACACTGACTATGACGTGGTAAGTTCATATTAGTGACTTACCTCGAACTAGTACATGTAGTATTCTAAGAAATATAAGAGGAAGAACCGAAACGACAACCAGAGTTATGAATACGTTATAAAACTGCAGTGAACAAAAAATATTCGTCGTTATTTTACAAGGCAGAAATGCAAAATGTTTGAACCTGATTTAGTTTAGAGTTTAGCTTACCAACGAGGTAGCATCAGTCATTAATGTAATTCTGGGAAGAAGTCTAAATTTTTTACGACTACCATCCAA
>JAHZNG010002049.1:0-14351 GCA_027744375.1 Orchesellides sinensis | reverse complement strand
TTCAGAGTCTCCGTTCTCAATATCATCAGTCGACTCCATGGAGTTCAATAGTGGTAACTCGGGTGGCTTGTTTGATGAATTCGGTATTGACCCATTGTCTTCATTATCTCCTACCTTCCCTACAGTACAGCCATCAAACATTGTTCATGTAAGTCTTTAATATAAAAATGTTACCTAATTTCTCTAACATATATTTGGACAATACAAACTTATGCCTGGTTATCATTTTATAATATAAGGATGATCCACTTGACCTGATGAATGAAAACGTACCTACCAATCAACTAAACTTCAGTTCGAATTTGGAACCAGCAGAACAACAACCCATCACCACAAACGTGAACTACATGTTTGAGGGAGGCTCACTGGACGACCTTGTATCGGCTGGATGTGCAGATTTGGATATTGGGACGACGTCATGGGAGTCAATGTTGAGTTTTCCTCCAGACAGTTTGGCAACTAGTATTCCACACCAAGACAATACCAGTTGGTACACCAACGTGGAACCAAAATTGGTATTACACAACTCCAAAGCTCCATTAGTAATGTCTCCAGCTAACAATAACGTAGATACAAAACCAGCATTAACAAACAACTACCAAGCAGCAACAGTCATGGATGCAGTTAGCAAAGGTGACACCGAAAAAATCTCAATCCCCATGCTCCCTAAACGAACAAGAGGTCGAAAGCCAGGAAGTTGCAACAAGAATAAAAGTCTTGTCAAAAAGCCTACCAAAGAACGAGGTCGCGGCAGAGGGAGATCCCTGAATGACACAGTGCTCGAACTCAAGTGTCCATATGAGAACTGTGACAAGGTCTACTTTAAATCATCGACGTGTTCATGAAAGATCCAGAGAGTCGTGTGAGTATCTGCTAAACACCCTGTCTTTATGAAAATTACCATACACATGAATGTATATTTACACAAAAGAAGTGTTATCAATGCAACTAAGATTTACCCGTGTCTAATGTTCCTCGCCTTGTTACCTACTTAATTTATAAGTTCCTTGCGTAATGAGTGATTCCTTGTGAAAAAATATGGTATTTTTTACAGTAAAACATTTCAGTTATTATTATTATTACTATGCTGATTATAAATAAGTTGACTATAATAACTTTGTATACATTAATAAACCACACTCATATTCAACATTGTATATATTTGTATCTCAAAATAGCTGTATGTGAAAGTAACAAATGAATGGTTAAATTGCGTGTATTTTTCAACAAAATGATCGTGTATGGATTAAAAAGTCAGTGAATTAACTTTGTTTCTATAATAAATGATAATGACATCAACTCTACCAAAAATGCGTACAATATCAAATCAAGATACAATACATATATTTATATAGCGTGGTAGAGCAGCAGTCGTAAAGTCGTAATTATAAACTTTCAGGCAGAGATTTTAATTTCCAGATGCTATTTAATCTATGCTTGATGTGGACATTATCCATTGCCATTGTCATGAACAACATTCCACTCACACATAATAAAATGAAGTATGTTCTCTACACGATCTGTTTATCACTAAATAGGTATCTATATTTGAAAGCATCTATGCACGATTACGCGTTTAAAGCTTAAAAATGTACGGAAAGTTTGCGTTTTAAAACGTCATCGTATAAACTGTAGTAATTGACTAGAAGCGATATTTTTATCTCATAATTGGCCATCCGACAACGCTTTACAATATAATATTGAAAATTTCGGTTGAGGAAATGCTAAAAAGTATGTCTGGGAACAATGCCCTTTTGTCAGACTAACAAAACTACACTGAAGGTTGTCTTTTTACCGCATTGTTATCCACTTGCACTTTGCTATTGTATAACTTTAGCTTTGACTTGGTAAAATTGTACTTCATAGCCCAGTTAATAATAGGCTGAATAATCAACACAGGGAAAGGTTGACTTTGGCCCTGAATGGTCCTAGATACGTCATGATATTGCATGTCAACCTAACGCAGTTTCCGTCGCTCTCGCTCATATCTGACAATGCTTTTTATGATAGGGTTATGATGGCTCATCATTTCAATCACGAAAAGTTTGTGCTCTTAAAGCAATCAATGAGTATTTATTTCCAGGTATGCTCCACGTTACAGGATTAATAATGACGATGTAAATTCAGTGCATGCTTACTGTATGATGTATTATAGTTTAACTGGAGAGCTAAAAACAGGAAGTCGGTGGAACTGGAAAAATATATTGTTGATTGGAATAACTTTTCATTTTTGACCCGTTGGTTCTGAGTCTACTAATATAATTACATGCCTTTACCTCCATTTTCTGTAGAAATGCCGTTAGAGGATACGGATTTTAAACATTTCCTTCAAGACGTGTAGATTCGGATATAGAAGATCTCGCATCTGTCCTAGAAATGACCACAAAATATGTTTTAGTGCTTGTGTGCCTGTGGAGTTTAAGTGGTGGCGAGGATCTGCCAAATTTATTGGCAGACTCTAGCACAGACGTTATTCCAGAAGGGTTGTTTGAACTGCCTTTAGCTACTAATCATCGTAAGAAATCATGTAATACATGATACTGTGATATTGACTGGTTATAACATAATCATTAAAATTTAATATTTAATAATTCAGCTATTGAAGAAACGTTAAGACCAAAGCCCCGGTCTTTGTTAGAACCTCGGGAGTTGGATGGTGGACACAGACCAAGGCCTGCTAGGCCTGTGAGATACTCTGGAGAAAAGTTGTGCGAAGGTGCTTGCATAACGCCTCGAGCTTGTCAATATCACCAGGGGACGACTAAAGGACAATGTTCTAATGGAAATGTTTGCTGTATTTGTAAGAAAACAGTTAATTATCATGTAGGTGTGTGTTTTAAGAGATTATTTAATATGTTGGTGGTAATAAAAATGTTTTAGTTCAGAAATCCTGTGGCGGTGTTTCCAGGGAAAAGGTCTCATTCTTCAGGTCTCCGCAGTACCCTATTTCCCTCAACGAAAGCTTAGAATGCTCCTACAGAATTTATCCTTCGGAGAATACGTGTGCACTAAGGTAAGAAGGCAGAGTTGGTATCCAATTACAAGTTGAGGCGTAGTAAGATTAGCTAAAAGAGTAATGTATATTTTAGGATCGATTTCGAAAAATTCGAATTGAAAAAGCCAAAGAGGTACGTCAAGGTAGAAAAATGTGTGGATGATGTTATGTTTCTCATGAACTCGGCACATGGTTCTACAGAAGGTATTTGTGAAATGGAAAATCATACAGGTAAACTTACGAGATTAAAATTTATCTTCTTAAATGCTGAATTCGAGAGAGTGTGCTAACAAAAATTAAACTGTGAATTCTCTGCAATTTTGATTTGCAGCTGTAGTTGAAGTTGAACCCAGCTCTAGTCACCCAATAATATTACTCTTTGTAGCACAAAGTCACGGTTTCAGCTGGAGTTTAAAAGTCACACAGATTAACTGCAAGAAAATGGAGCCTTGGAAGAGTAAGTTGTCAAGTGTTTTCTAGATGCATGTAGGATTACTTAACAAAAAAACCTTGTTTGAATGGCACTTTATCTTTCCAGTTTCCAATGCTTATCAAAAAGCATGACTAAAGAAATAAAAGTATAATTAAAAGTTAAAGCATTGAGTTTGGGTTTGGTAAGGGTGCAATGATGGTTGACAAAAGGTTCTTATATAAGGTTGAATGAGGAGTAGGGAATGGGTTTTTAATGTAGGGGTTACTGAAGGGCCTTAAATGCAGACAGCAGTTTTGGTTGAAGAATTTGGTAATGTTTGAGTTTCGAAAATGTATAACACTAATTTTTGGAGAATATTGGATATAAAAATCTATGTCAATTATACAGTTTAAACTTATTATGATATGCTTGTATAGCCCTTGTTATGGCAATTATATTTAATAATTATGCTAATTTTAATATTCTGAAGATTTATCTGAGTGTGGCCGTCAACTTGTGTTTGAACCCAATGAATACGACTCTGACAGTCAACTATCAGCCTTGGAAAATCCATTTCGTCCGGCAACAAAACAGAGTCACTTCCAATTACTCACACCTTACATTGTGAATGGGAAAGATGCTGAAACTAGAGAATTTCCTTGGCAGGCAAGCTTACAGTTGAAAAGCAAATCTAGTCATAGATGTGGTGGCTCCATTATTAATGAAAGGTATAAAACTGAAAACATGTCTGACTTTTTAAGCATGGGTATCAGATTAGCGTGTTAGTTCAGATAAAGATACTGCGTACTTAATAAATATGCTTTGGGACACCATATTTTTAATATAGGTTTATCCTTACTGCTGCTCACTGCGTGTACAGGTATTTAAACCAAATTAGTATTGTTAAACATCTTCATTCGCTAGCGTGGGATGATCCGTATTACAATTCTTCATTTTTTGATTGTAGGAATGCATACCTTTCCAAAGATAAATTGAAGGTTGTCGTGGGCGATTACATTCTAGATACGGAAACGGACGGGAGCCATAACGAATTTGATGTTGAACAAATCATTGTACATTATAATTATAAGCCGACAGAGTCGCACATAAATGATATAGCAGTGTTGAAACTGAACGGAACAATAAAGTTCAATGACAAGGTGCAGCCAGTTTGTTTATTGAGCAAAGGTACTCACAAGATTTAGCCGTGTTTTATATATAATTTATTTAAATTCATAATTACCCAATGTCCGGCTTTGAAAACGAATTCAATTGAGATCTAAATATTTTATAACGTTAGACTATAACCTTTACAACAAGAACGCAGTGTTATCAGGATGGGGTCGCTTAAATGGGTCTGACCCTGCAGCATCTGCAACTGTCCTGCAAAAGCTGAATGTGAAAATCATCTCGAATGCGGAATGCAAAGAACTTGTAAAGAAAGAATATGAAGAAGTATTGCAAAAGAACTTGACTTATGATGAAGTTGGAAAATCTTCAATCATGGGAAGAAGTGATACACAGCTTTGTGGCATTTCAAGGAGCAATACGTCGGTTTGCTTTGTATGATAAATCAAAAGATGACTTAACTAAATGCTAGTTTATCTAAAGCTGAAGTTTATTTAAATTTTTTTTCTAGGGTGACTCAGGTAAGAACTTCAGAGATGAAAGCATTGGCATGGTTTTGAATTTGGTATCAAAGCCGGCTTAAAAAGTTAGCCGGATGTCATATTTTTGAATGAAAGTGGTGTGCTATGCCAAGCACGTGTGAATATTTTGCGTGCCCACTTAGTTTAGGCATAGGCAGTAACCTTCATAAAAATATTTTCTGTGTGTTTGCTTTCTAATTGAAATTGAAAACATTATCGTGTGCCATTGTTGTCTGGTGCAAATATTTATTACAAATTTATTTCTATCACGCATGACTTTCAGTCTAATGTATGACTTGAGTTTTTAATTTTTTACATAAAAGTTTTAAATAATTTGAATGGGCTACGGAATTCTAAAGTATGTGGATAATTTATTTAGGTGGGCCTTTAGTAATCCAGAACGAGGAAAACGGACGATACTTTCAGGCTGGTGTTGTGAGTTATGGGATAGGAAAATGTAGAACTGACAGGCAAATACCTGGATCTTACACTAATGTACAGAAGTATTTAACTTTTATTACTGTTGCTACAATGGAACAAAAATAAACAATTTTCAAAATATTAACTTTAATGTTCCGATTTAGTAAAACAAAAAATTCAAAATTTAGGGACCAAGCATACATGAATCATACTTAATTGCAAATATTGAATATGGGTTATGAATCAACGCGCTACTTTAAATGTATTAACCGAAAGAGCTACTACTGCATGCAAAACATGACCAATTTCTGAATCTAAATACAAATCCATGGTCATTTCATAATAGCACCTAATATTCACCTATGAAACGCCTCAAACGCCAGCCTCTAATCTCTGACCATTCTAAATAATACAATTTTGTACATACACAGGGCTAAATGAATATGAATCTGCTCTAGTATCTCTCTGCTACGTTTTTAACCTGTAACAATAAACCCAAATTGATAAAAACCTTATGCAGAGGTTGCGTTGAGGCTGAATGATTATTATTGTCGACATTATAAAACGTATTGTGTCGGACAAAAAAGAGCATCATGAAGGTGGAGACTGATTGGGCTTCACATGCAATACCACAATAATGCTTACAGAAATTATACACGAGTGACAACAAGGAAATGGACAAAAAAGAGAAAGAAAGATATACTACCAGTAAAAATGCAATGAGTGTGCATACACGTATTATGTACATAATTTATTCACAAACCATGTTATGCATGTTCACTGGCAAATATGACAAATTATTTGCTAAATTACCGATAGTCCTCCATTTTCCTGTGTTGGGTGTATTGTTGCATGCACTTGGATGACACGTCTCAGTCACAAGACTGGCGTAATACATACTGAGAGGAACCGCAGGTAAACTGTTCTACAAGCCAGGTCGCATTATTAATATTATACTGCATATTATGGCAACAGTAAAAAAATTGCATTGCAGCTATTAAATATTTAAGAAGTTCATCTGCAATACGGGTAGGACTACATATTACTATTCTGTTCTGACGTCCGTCCGCTAAAAGACTCTTACGTGCTTTCATCTTGTCTACGGTAATTGATAGTGGACACCCTTTACTGACGGAGAGGGGAGCTTGCTTTTCACGGTTTAACAACTTGTCAGCATTTCGATACTTTTGAACTTGTCAAGAAACATATTCGTGGTTGGGACAGGAGAGGAGATACAAAACATTTTAGCAAGCCAGGCAGAGGGGAAGGGCTTTCTGCTATAAAACCTTTAAGCATAATAATTTTCTTTCATTTATTCATATCGGTCGGATACGTTCTTCCTCGTGTAAGTTTCACAAAGAAAAATTATTGGGAATGAGAAGTGCCACAAGAAACTAGTGACATAAACAACGGGGCTACTTGCATGAGTGGTCGTACAACTAATTTACCCGTTTCTACTTCACTCTCGAAAGGTACACTGTCAAGAAGGGATTGTTACACACGGGATAAAAACTAGAATACTCATGCAAAAAAACAAGCTTGCAAAAGTAATCGTACTTCTATTAATTCCTAAAAAAGCTTGGGCAAAGGAAAAGGGTGGTTTGGTAGTAGTGAATGAAAAATATAATTGTATAAATGTACCTGATGCTTTGTTAGTCGATCAGATATTGTCTATCTTGGTGAACTCTGGCGATTACATGATCGCATGTTTAAGATCAATCACAGTCCAGTCATAATCAGTCAAGAAAACAGGAATTTGTCATGAGCAACTGAACCCGTCTCTCTGGCGTACATTGCCTTTTCTTTTTGACAGTAAGTAACAGTAAAAGTTAAAAAATTGCAAGTTTGTAAGTACTAATGAAAACAGTGAGCGTATTGTGTATGCAAAGTTGTAATTGCAATCGTACATATCATAAACATATATATGTTCGGACTTTGTATATCTATTGCAAACTCCTAAAAGTTCTAAACTAAAGCCATGTGTATGCAACGGAAGCCATTGTAAAACTTGAAGATTAGTTCGAGTAACGTTACAGTTTAGTAATGGTGCTTTGGCTGGTGAAAATATAATCATTGTAATAAATACTCCACGTGTGGGTTCTTCGGTTACATAATTCGTTTACTTGTGCTAAATTCCTGAATACAGAAAGTATTTATAGCACAAAAGTTACTTTTGTAGTGTAACGTTTCCAAAAGGAGAAAAGAGATTTTAACCTTGTCGGACATCTAATATCTGCAAGCGTATGCATGCTATTTGTATTCCCGATCAGCACGAACCAAATTCTAGATTTTGGAAGAACATTGTCCTCTAAAATGTGGGGAGATTCACGTCTGGGGTCTGGAGTCTGCTTTGTTTTGTTGTAAGTGATTTGCAAAATACATAAATGCATAGAATCGTTCACATTTTACTCATCAGCTTACAAATTTTGCGGTGAACCAAATTAATAAACCGTTTTATGTGATATCATTTAACTGTTAAAGTGTTTAATTATTCTAAAAAGTCAATAGATGTGTTGTACTCGAATGTTCGCCACATGTTATACGTATTTAGAAGTATAATTACATTGCAATGGCGTCATTTTGTGTGTAGCGTGTTGCCATGTATAAATAGCATTAACTGTAAATTGTTTTTTATCACCAGCTAAACTAATTGTTATTTTTGTTTGATAATGTGAACTAGGATTAACTGCATCAGCCATGTATATCCATTTGATTACTTTCCAGAGCCAGAGCCAATGCCACCTGTAATATTTCCAGGTAATTGATGCATTAGTAATAAAAGACAACAATTATATACATATGTCCATGATCAGGGCGACCATATGCGTGCATAATTTTCAAGTTTATATGTAATGGCTTTTAAATATGCATCAGCAAACTGTATACAGCCTTAACTATATGCACCATTGTGTTTGCAGGAAGTGTCTATCATTTTCCAGTGAAACAGCCCAGAGCTGACCCAGCATTTCCACCACGAGGACAAAGACCCAGTGTAGGGGTGCACCGCTCAAATAGCCTAGACGATATTCCTAAAACGACTAAGTTTGACTCTGAGAGCTCTCGCTGCTCAGGAGTTTGCCTTCAAGCTCGAGAATGTAATAGACTGGGAGGTCAACCTATGGCACTGTGTGCAAATGGTGGAGGTCGCGTGTGCTGCAATTGTATGTTTAAAGTTATGTATATCCGAATAAATTTGGATATCATGAAATGCTACACAATATTTGCTTATGGCATAAATCATAACTTGTGATGCAAAAAATTTGGCCATTCGTAGTTGAAGAATCCTGTAACGATGCCACTAGTTCATATAACGCAACTTTCAACTCCCCTGGTTATCCTGGTCCAACCGTGGGTAATCTGGTTTGCCAATATGACATTCATATTCAAGCTGGAGTCTGCGGCGTAAGGTAACTTTCCAATAGCGAATGTAAATATTCATCTAAACTTCCAAGCTTTACTTTACTTCCATACTTGATGGACTAAATGCGTAGAGTAAATGATAGACTAAGATTGCTAACTGACTTTTCGTTCTTATGCTAACTGACATTTATATGTATGTAGCTTGAGAATTTTCTAATAATTTATGTGACCTTCTCCTAAACAGATTAGAATTCATTGAATTCAATACTACAAGGCCACTAGACAGAGGAATATGCAATATCGACCAGTTTATCATAATGAATTCCTTAGATGGTGCAGCATTCCCTCGATGTGGTGAACTTACCGGCTATTCCAGTAAGCCATTTTGCTATTGTTGACAATGACAATATTACGCAGAAGAGAGTTGATATTATTGACAGTCAACATTGTACAGAATTCATACCCTATTTGCTACCTAATGTATACTTGAAAGGGTTGCATTTTTGATAATGTACTGCGCAATATTCCATGCAAATAACAATGACAGGCTCTTCTTGGCTTTTCCCATGGGCAAGTTAGCCTTTTTTTTTGGCTGCATACATACTGAAAAAGTACAGTTTCTTTGGGGTATGATTATGATGACAAGAAACATTACAATATATTCCGTTTTTCAGAACTTCCCTGTTCATACAAATATGCCAACAATCCTAATACCACTTGTAAACCACATGCAATCTTAAATTAAATCTGCAACTAAATTTACATAGCTTTTATGACTATTTAAGTTGTAATTATAATTATTTTTTTGTAAATTTTAAAATGAAACAGCTTTGGTCCCTGTGAATCCTCGTCATCGTCTCCCACTGACTTTATTGTCCATAGTTCAGAGCTCCAGGGAGCAGTACAAATGGAACATAAAAATTTCACAGATGAAGTGTGATGACGTACATCCCGTTAAAGGTGATAGGAAATTATACCATTTTTAATACGCAGTTCTTGAGAACATTAATTACATTCATATAATTTTGGAAATAACATGTTACAATTTGGCCAATCTTTTACAGATGCTCCAAAGTGTGGCAAGAAACTTGGGGAGATTGAAAGGGACGCAGAGTCAATTCCAACAACAACTTTTCCTCCGTTAGATTCAGAAAAGGTAGTATATGCTGCAGATAGATATATGGATATGTACAGACCAACTATTGATACAGCATTTTACATAGGTAAGATGGCTACAATTTTTATCAAAGATAATTACGGAAAGTTTCAATTGTGGAAGATGAATTGCAAAGAATGTAATTTTTGCTTCTTCTTTTAGACTACCTTAAGCAAGCTCACCAAGCCTTATCCAATTCGTCTTCTAACGTCACCACGTGCAGAAACAGAGCAGGGGACATAGACAAAGAAAAGCTACAACAACAAAGGTCAGAGGTAGAAGACTTACTGGATTTTGGTGACAACGACAAAGCTAGAATTCTTCGCGGAACGAACGCCATATTAAATCAGTTTCCATGGCAAGTCAGCATTCAAGATAAGAAAGGACATGTTTGTGGCGGAGCAATTATAAGTCATGATTCAGTTGTAACTGCGTCCCATTGCTTCTTAAGGTATTCTTTTTACCGATTCTTATTAAACTCCATGTAATAACTTAATTGCAACATTTACTTTTCAAAATCATTACTATTCAAACAGCATTGCTCCTGTTCCTGTAAGAACAGTTAAGGTGGTTGTGGGGGATCTCAATATAAACAGCACAACAGAAACGGAACACACGTTCGTCAACGTCAGCTCAATCACATTCCACTCCCATTTCGACCCTTACTATTTGGAAAATGATATTGCTGTGATAAAGCTTAACAGCTCGTTAAAGTTTAACACTGGAGTACAACCTGTGTGTCTCCCAGAAAGAGGTTACAACTTTGCTGAAGCTATCCAATATTTGAAACACTAACGCATGCAAATTTGCAGAGCGTCATGCAAACGCTTTTACATATAAAGATATACATATATGCATTTTCTTTCTTATAGGAAATTCATATTCATCGCAAAAGTCCACTGTTTCGGGATGGGGTGCAGTTTCATATCCACAAGGAAAGTTGGCGACAAATTTGCAATTTGTTAACAACACCGTCATTGAAAATTCAGAATGTAAAAAGACGCTCAAGATTGAGTACATCACTTCAACAATGCTATGCGCCGTTTCATATCCAAACTGCTCTGGAACATGCTTTGTAAGACAGAAATACCATCATTGTCTCCACCGTAGATACAAATTATACATGCAGTGAATATTTTATTAGCATATTTCTTCATTTGATTTACAGGGAGACTCAGGTTGCTACGGACAATGCAATGACAGTGTATTTCATGGAAACGTGTTGGTATGAAAATTTAGTTGGTAACGAATTGTTTCCTCCTTGTTACTTTGCAGGTGGACCATTAGTTGTTGAAAATGAGAGGACACACGTTAGCTCCCTGGTTGGCATTGTTAGCTTTGGAATTGGCGGATGCGCGTTGTTCCCTAATTGGCCCGATGTATACACGCGTGTATCTGAGTACCTTGATTGGCTCTCGTATGCCGTTACGTTTTAACTAATATGTTTGTTATTTATTAATAAATCTGTCATCGCAATAACACGAAAATGCTTTGAGAAATAAAGCTAGGAAAATATCTCCGCCATTTAATGATCCTTATGACTAAATTCATGCCATGCATACTTTACCACTTACTTCCATTGACGCCATTAAGGATTTGCCTTGCAGAAACGCGAGCTTCCCTATGAGTACAACGGATAGATTCTGAATATTGATTTAATATACTTTTAAAAGTTCCTCTACTATCAAAATTTGTACGAATCTTGATGCAAAGGTAATCCTTATTAACCAATGTACCCATTTTAAATAATTAAGCTTATGTTTGGCCGTTAGCTTATGTATGTGGAGATGGAAGTTGTATTTGTACCAATTTTGATAGTAAAGGAATTTTTAAAAGCATGTTAAATCAATTTTTCATAATCTATCCGTTGTACTCATAGGGAAGCTCGCGTTTTTGCAAGGTACATGCTTAACAACTTTCTAAACATGCGCGCAGTTGTATGCTAACTTGACACGCGACAATACATAGTTTACACCACAAAAAAAACCAACATTAGGCCTCCTCGTTATATATAACGTCGCCATTACAAAATCGCCGCAGAGGACTTCGCTTCCGTGTTGCAGATGAAATTACGCACAAAATCTTACCTGAACTACTCTAAAAAAACCTCTGTCGANCTTCCGTGTTGCAGATGAAATTACGCACAAAATCTTACAGAAACTACTCTTTAAAAAACCTCTGTCGATGGACGGACCGATTAAAGTACATACTGGATGCTATTTTAACACAAAAGCCTCTAATTGGCTATTCCAGGTGAGCTAATCAGCTAACCTGCTAAAAAACGCATGGTATCCGCATTGGTTTACATTAGCGTGGTACTCCTTTTACTCAATGACATTCCTCACCATGTAGCTTATTACAACAACCATGCTTTTTTACGGGGCACCGTGAGATAAATTTGCTCGCATAAATTAACACCATACTTACCTGACTGCAGCGCCGCACAGCAAGCAACAGCGTACTACACAAATACAGTCAGAGCAACAAGAAGGAACGCAAACGCAGTAAACTATCACAAGCGTACAATACAATGTTAGCATTTAGCACATATCTACTCGGTACAGTACATCAATGCATCATCATTCTAGAAAAATCAATGTAAACCAAGGGGGAACTTGAGTATAGGCATTAGAGCAATATACACATTACAATACATAGATGCGTTTTCAGTGTCACACTTTACACAATAAGCAGGTTATCACCACCTATCCTGCAATGCAATACTGCCATCATGAATACATTGTTGTTATACGCGTTCGCTTTCAGCTCGCTCGCAATCCCAAAGCCAAATTGTTTACTTGTGTTGTTTTGGCTGAGCTGAGCACTGTATCCCGCTGAATTTCCTTTTTTTTGGTGATGTGAAGCAACTTTCTTGTGGGATTAAATATTTTGTAGTTTTTTAAATATAGAAGTTGTGATGGGGGTGGGAGTTAGTGAGGAAGAGCCTTCTCAGAAGGACCCTGAAGACAAAATGGTGGTTAAGGAAAATGGTCCAGGTCAACAAGTGTCAAATGGAGAGATGGGCGGCGGAGAGGAAAATCATGCTGGAGAGGAAGGACAAGAGAATCACAGTGCGGAGCAAAGAAGTTTAAGTGGGCCGGAGGAGGAGGAGGAGGAGGAGAAGGGTGGAGAGTGTGAGAAAGATAAGGAGGGGGAAGAGAACCGTAATGGGGCGGAGCAAGGAGGAATGGAGGAAAACGTGGGGGAGACAGGTGAAGTTATGATGGAAGAGGAGGCGTGTTCGAAGGATGCGGATGGGGAAGAGGATCAGAGTGGAGAGCAAGGGGAAGAAGAAAGGGTGATGGATACGTTGACATGTGAAGAAAGAATGATGGATGGGGAAAGCTCAAAAGATGCGGATGGGGAGGAGGAGCAGAGTGGGGAGCAAAGAGCAGAGGAAAAGATGATGGATACGTCGGAAGGAATGATGGATGAGACGTCGATGGAGTGTTTGAATGATCCTATAGGGGAGGAAAGTCAGAGTGGGGAGCAAAGGGCAGAGGAAAACTTGGAGTCAAGTGAAGTAGTGATGGAGGAGGGTGGAGGGGATAAGGGTAAAGATGGAGAAGGGGAAGAGAATCACGCTGGGGAAGAGCAGGAGAGGGAAGATAATTTGGTGGTGCCATCAGGGGGAACGCTGAATGAGAAGGAGGGAGAAGGTTGTAAAGATGGAGGAGGGGAAGATAGTCATACCGGGGAGGAAAAGATGGAAGAAAATATTACTGTTTCGGCTGAAGTTACGGTGGACGAGAAAGAGGCTAAGTCGTCTGGAGAAGGTGACTCAGAGGATGAAGGGAGGCCCACAATATTTGTTCGTAATTTTGCAGAGATCACTGAGCAGCAGGATAGTGATGATGAAGACATTGTGGTGTTAAGTTGTGATATGGACAATGACAGTGATTTAGATAAAATTGTGGTGGTGACTAATGATTTTGTGGATGACAGCACGATTAAAACTTATCCCAGGTCAAAGAGACAACATGAGAAAATATGGGCGGATGTAGCGACGTATGATGACAGTCTGGCAGACTTGGAAATGTTTGCTGAGGTGAAGACAGACCCAACAATTTCGGACGCACATGTTGTAAGTGTTGGCTACTTGATATTAAGGGTAACCTCTAGAAATATGTAGGAATGACATTAATCTTTGGTGTTGAACATTTTGTTGATTATAGCAAAAATTAAATGACTATCGTGCTGCCAAAGGTGGCTTTTTGAGACTGAAGAAAGCGCTGCTCGAACGTAAAATACAGCAGCGTTTGAAATCTGGACCGGGCATGCAAGCACCGATAACGCTAACTCCATCATCTCCAAGAATTCCAGGTCCATCAATGCCAACCCAAAGACAACGAATGATGT
>JAHZNG010002048.1:0-12985 GCA_027744375.1 Orchesellides sinensis | reverse complement strand
CCTGGTATTGCGTCCACAAGAAATTCTAGCAACTTTTACTCAACATATTCAATCTATGACTATCGGCCAAATCAAGAATTTTATGGGTAATTACTTTTTGTGACTTTCCGAATTTTTATTTTTTAATCTAAATAATAAGGTGCATAGTACACCATAATACTTATCCATTACAAAACTCAGTAACTATTTGTAAGTTAATCAGCATTTACATGGTAAAACAATTCACAGGTACGTACCTCCATTAGCCTCTGCTCCAACCCAGCATTCTTCCAGTCACTCCATAATCACTTCACCTCATGTTGCCCATTTGACATCTCTTTGTTCACCATACTTTCATCAAGGGTCTGGACCTATCTCAAACAAGGTAATGGTATGCTTTCCTTATATAACTTCTTTTGGGATTCGAATGCAATTTAAAAATTGTGGAGCTAATTAACATATTACTTATATACATAATAATATGTAGGATATTTCTTATAATTCTTAACAGTCAACAAGTTAACCTAAAAGAGGGACATCTGCTTGCATGAGAGTCACAAATACACGAACAATATTTTAAATAAATTTATTCCCATTACCACTCGTTGTTGTGACTCCATCAAAGCTAAAAATACATGCCATGTAGTACAAGTGGCTGTTAAACCCTATCACTCAATCCAACAAAATTTTTATAAAAAAAATACAAGTCTGACTGATTTGAATTCAACATCATGCAAGAAATTTGTGAAACAAACCCGTCGTCCACACTGGACGACGTTACGCATGCATCATGCACCCTGCATATATTAGGCAGCAGATGTTGTGATTGTTTCTCTCTTTTCACTTCAAAGGGTTCGCAGAAACTGACAGTGTAGTAATTATCAACTCGGAATTACAGGGTGGAGGAAAGCTTGCTAGTTTAGGTCAGCAAATGTAAGACGCGTAATGACTTAATAAATCTGCTTCTGGAATTTACTTTTATATGAGCATATGTTTTTACCAGGATAATTGCTGTTTTTCTTAAACTTGCCTTCAACGTTTTAATTTGAAAGGGGTCAAACCGATATTTTAATAAAAGGGAATGGTATCAAACAATTTGATATGTATGCGTAATTTAGTAAGAAAAAAAAAGAATTAGATTAATTTCAAACCGATTCTTTCTTAACAATCCCATTTATAAGTGTACATGTATTTCTTGTCCCAATGAAACATCTCCAATTAAGCCGGCTACTTCTATTGGTCGTGACGTTGTGTCTGGAGAGACAAAAGCCAAGGAGACACACTTTCTAAGATCCCTCCCGTTTCGTGGCAGTGGTAATGACGGATCGAAAGCAAGTTGTCGGCTACTTAAGCATTCCACTATTGACTGTCTAAATGAGGAACAACAAAGAAGTGACACTGTCAACTGTACAAGCAGTTCTATTTGTCCAGGGAGTAGCCAAACTTCTGGAGGGAGCAGTGGCAGCATACATTTTAAAAGCAGTAGAGACAACGGCTCAACCCATTTACCCAACAAGATCAAAAGGAAGCCAAGGGTTTTATTTTCACAGGTATATTATTAAATCTAAGGAATGATGATAAAACAATTGGGGTAAGGAATAAATAAAGTGGTAGTGTGGTAGCAGCTTCTGTCAACAAATGACCAAATTGGTTGATGCCATGATGCATTGATAAGCAATGCCACTTTTAGAAATTCCATTAGCCAGATATACAGTATAACCTTGTTCAAGCGTCAATTAGAGTTCTTTGCTTTGGCTTGTTAGCTGTATATATGTCATTAGCCGTTGAAAATTTAAATATAAAGTAAAAGGGCGAGATTTAGCTGACGGCTCCATACAAGGAGGTAGTTATACAAATTCTTTACGTATCACTTATTTATATTATTAGCTTTCTTTAATCCCACGTATCATGCTGCTGATTACTTCTCCTCGCTACATATACTGGTGCTGTTTGGCTAATCAGTATATTTCAAATTTATCTCAAAATTATCCTTTAAGCCTGTTTTACTAACTTTTGGTCACATTTCACTTTTAAATACATTTTAAATTAAGCATTTTATGTGAAAACATTTAAATATGAACCAATGCAAAGAAAACTAATGAGAAATGATTTTTATAATTAAGCATTGATTTTTTTCATCCACTTTAATCTAATTTGTTTGCCTAAAAGGTAGGGGTGTTACTATGACACATAAGACGAGCGTATGAGTATTTTTTGCATACTTCATATGTAGATTTGAAAACCTTCTTGATTTCATTGTGCTCATCATGTAAACTTTTACATGAACCAAAATCCAAGTGCAAAGTTACTCTATCCGATAGGATTCCTTGTACCTTTTAATGCTGTCTAACGACAAATGCTGGCAAAGCTGTTCCAGTAAATGACTGGAGGAGGAAGGTAACGCTCTTTGTCAGAAGGGGGAGTTAGATTGTGGAAATCAGAAACAAAGTCAATGTGCTCCTTACTAATTCAAAACAAGCAATGCAAATAGTGATTAACATTTTGTATGATTTTACTCGGAGAAACTAATTTCAAATTTTCAAATTTTTGTGTATTTTAATTGACCAACTAAAAATGCTTTCACAACAACAAGGTCAAATGTACATATGCATATAACAAGCTGGAAATATAAAATGTATGTTGCATACTTCTCCTTAAATAAAATAAATATATTTCTTAACTCATATAAAAAAGTTTGTTATATATAAATATTTTGCCATTTTACGTATGGACAAAAGCGCTGCATGAAAACTTCCTTCTTCGTGATCAAGCAGCCGAAAAAGATATCAGTAACAGATAGTGTCTTCTAACGACAACAGGGCCAACTATTGCGTTCTACAATCAAGTTATAACAGGAAAAGAAAGGGGAAGCTGAAGTGCTGACAGTAGGTTTTGTTCTAAGAGAGAGGATCAAAAACTTTTTGTATGCAGTCTTGGGATAGAGATAGAGCAGATTGTAGAACGTGGTTTGTTGGGAAAGAAGACAAGCTACACATTATGAATCCAGTTTGTTTTTACAAGAACCATTATTAGCATACGCAAAATTAGTGAAGAAAGTACGATTGTGTAAAACTTTACAATATGTTATTTCTTTATGTTGGGATTTTAAATCTGCAAAACTGCGTTACTCGAATAAAAAATATTACAAATCGAATATTTTATCAGGTTTTCAAGAAAAATATAGCAACTTTATTTTCTTTTGCATGATTCTATCACTAAAGCCTTTTCCCGAAATGACTAGATAAGAAACCTTAATATTAAAGTAATGTGGAAAGGGGGCAGTTGAACACGAAAAGTAGAGATATTGTTATAAACAAGGATGAGAAAAAGTTCGTGAAAAAGAAAAGGAGTGGAAATCCTTCCAGTGAATGCTTTTTGGGTATAAAATTTCTTAAAAAAGAGAAACTCGCAAAAAAGACAGCATTTTAAAAGGATTTGAAATAATTTCATTAAAAATCAACGAATGTCAACCAATTTGGAGGACTTCGACTGGAATCCAGAGATTTACCCCTATAACTAAAGCTCTTATCCCTAACAATGAAGTACTTACACCTTAAATATAGCTTTTTACACTTGAAACGGTGTTTTTACTCTTAAAATGAAGTTTTTTAACTCATCAAAATCAATTTTCCTTCTAGCACCATATACTCTTTTGGTAAATCTGCTTTGTAAAGGTATCTTCCCTTCATCTCCGGAAAAATGATGCTACAACTTGGGAAATAGCTTTATTTTACTAAATGCAAATATGTTGTATTTAATCTAAAGCCTGTCTCACAACTTCCTGATTAGCCAAACTATACATCTATTTAAATACTGTATAAATATGATTAGAATATTTTAAAATTATGGCTGCCAACCCAATCATGAAATCTGTCAAATGTAACAAACTACACAACATCAATCTAACATGCCATGTCTTACACTCCAAACCTACTAAATGACGTACTTTCATTAATGAGGGTTCATCTGCCACAGTGTCTTCGACTTCCTCTTGCTTACCGGATGTTTGTGGGAGAATCCTTGCCATTGCTGAGTCTGATGGCTATCGTTATCAAGGTGCTAATACGGTCACAACCCTACTTCCGCAGACGGGAGCAACTGATATTTCTTCACATAATGGAGGCAGCGTGGAAATTCAAAGCTCCTTGTCAAGCGTAAATTCATTTAGCACAATTTTAGCTGCTGATGTATCCGATAGTGTGTCAAAAGAAGCTAACTATGGCCATCTTAGTATGCAACAGAACTTAATGCCTACTTACGCCAGGCGACATGGAAGTAATTTCATGATTTATCAAAAGATCAATGATGAAAGCACCCAAGATCATCGACAGCATAATTTGTTAGGATGTGAATCAGAAGCTGACCCTGATCGCCACATTTTTCCTTCTGCTGTTTCCAGTCAACAACACAGTCTTTCTCCAGTTTTCTCTACACAACAGTTAAGTTAGATAGTTGCCTGGTTCTCCTCAACAATACGTTTGTTTTTAGCCAACCCCACAAATGAAAAAATGCAATCGCAACTGGCATTTGCAGTGTCACTTGTGACCTAAACTTATGCATACTTATACTGAGTTAAATAGATTCCTTTTCTTCAAAAACTTCACAAGTTTCTTGTATAAGCTCAGTAATTCTTTTTTGCACGCGAGAATTTGCAGTGATTTTTCTGTTGGAATGTTACGAAGCGAAGAAGTTTGAAGTGCTCCAAAAAGTTTATTTGGTCAGCCCCTAATAAATATGGGATACGTAATGTACTTTAAGTTGACACCCATTTAAGCTTAAACCTTATCTATTACTTAATAAAACGGATTTGCGGCATTCTCTGGCATTTGCAGTGTCACTTGTGACCTAAACTTATGCATACTTATACTGAGTTAAATAGATTCCTTTTCTTCAAAAACTTCACAAGTTTCTTGTATAAGTTCAGTAATTCTTTTTTGCACGCGTGAATTTGCAGTGATTTTTCTGTTGGAATGTTACGAAGCGAAGAAGTGTGAAGTGCTCCAAAAAGTTTATTTGGTCAGCTCGTAATAAATATGGGATACGTAATGTACTTTAAGTTGACACCCATTTAAGCTTAAACCTTATCTATTACTTAATAAAACGGATTTGCGGCATTTTTATACAATGATGTTAGCCAATTTGTTTTATGTACTAACAGAAGCCCGCTAGTATGCATCATATTATCGTCAACTTTGTTAGTCTACTAACGCTTGCGATGTCACCAGAATAAATACTTGCTTGGTTGTTATTTTTAGATACTAAATAAATTTGTATTACCGAGTAGATAATTAATAGTTTTATACTCGTGGCTTTTTAGTAATTTTTTAAAACTATATTAGCTTGTTAGCATGGTAATTAGTTAGTAATTTTTTTAAAGATCTGCTTCGCACGTATAAATTAAATAACTTACAGATAAAAAATACAATTTTTGCGCTGATATTTTTAAATAAGAATTACTTGTGGATTATCTTGGTCATACATAATAAAGCGAGAGCATTCAAAATAAAATTTTAGCGAATCAGATCTCTGTTACACTTCATAGAATGTCAGATCTAAAGCCTCATATTTAAAGTCTACAGATATAAAATTGTAAAGCCCATTTTCTACATAATCCTTGTGATCATTAACCTTTAAACTCTCAGAAATAATAACAATTAGCAATCTTTAGAGCAATTGGCAAATCAAAGAAAAGCTAAGCACAGAAGAAAATATCGTTACAATACGTTTGGTACAATTCCAGCAAAAATTAATACTTTAAAAAGCTAATATAACGAATGTTTTCATCTGTCTTACTCTTACCTCGAAAAATTTAATGTTCAGTAGGGCTTTCAAATATCAAATATAGTAGTTATATCGAATGCCGACATACTACAATGCAAACATGACTTCAAATATGAATCCAACAGCTGGAAGTACATGCACATTTACATATTTAAATGACCATCCTATTCCATCACATCCAATTTGTAATTTTGAACAAGCTTCACACATATTTTAACTAAAACGCTACAAGAATACATAGCAAACTGCATAAGATTTCGGCTAAATAAGCGAGTACAAAACTAATTACTTTGACAATCAAACAATGAATAACTATTTTACGCAATTGCACTGTGTTTAAAAAGGAGACGTAAATTTCACCTTTATGAGCAGTACTTTTGTGAAGAGCTCCAGCAAAGTTAGACTCAAATGTGACTGTCATGGGGTGATCGTGTTTACTGTATAAATCCCGTCAACGCCTGGGTTTTTAAATGATTATTATTCAATGATACCCGGTTCAGTATACTTCGAAAGTACAAAACTATTTAGTTTGGGGTTTGACCCGACAACCACCCTCTTACGTACTTCCATATACACGACAGACAAACAGACAAATGTAATGAATTGATAAGCCTCCTTTGATCATTAGCTCAATAAGCTAGTAATATCTGAATCTCTGAGACATACATGTATATAAGTATGTGAATAGGTATATGAAATATCTTCGTTCGTGGGCATGTATATAGGTTGTGTTTGTGAGTGAGCCCAGAGGAGTAGAGAAGCATTTTGGAGCTGTTGGTGCTGTACTCCTGTGCACTACCCCTTGTCGTTTTGATGCTGTCTTGAGCTGAATAGGTGATAGCTTGAACAATTTTGGTAGGGCAGTGTTTGTATGTCCGTCAATGTCTGAAGATTGTTCAACTCCATCGTACCAATTTATCGACAATTCAACCACTGACTTGCACATCTTTCCAATTACATATACTAGTAAAATTGAGTTCTATCTAAGTACCTTTGACTTGTCTGGAAATCAAATCAAATCAATCAAAGGTTATCCTGAAGAAATTCAAAATACTTAGATTTCATTGAGCGAATACCAATTAGCAAACTTTATGAAGATTGTCTCTCTTATGGTTTAATTATTTTTATAAATTTGTTAAGCATTTTAATACTCTGCTGGCAAAGTTTTCATAATTAACTAGCAGTAAATCCTGTGTATACATATTCTCATTAAAGCATGCAATATGTATCAGTGTAATCATGTCGGTTTATTTTGTAAGGTGGTAAAAGTTAGTTACTTGCCAAATTAATATGTCGGGGCCTATGGCTATGGCAACTGTAAACTAATTTTTTTTACCTTGTTACACACCGTTTATTTCCATGCTTACTAGTTGAACTTAGTGCTTACGCATAGCGTTCGTTCCGGTTTACTTTCTTGGCAACACACAATCTCTGCAACTATTGGTGTACATTTATTCCAACACCACTCCTTCTTCTCCACCCTACACACTACGGGCTATACACTCTTTTATATGTGGAAAGGGAAAGGCTTTTCCATTTGACAATGAGCAACGATAGTGGGCTACGTATTTGTGATGCAATATAATATGGAACGTAAGAAGAAAGTCTCATCTCGAAACTTTAGTGTCATTAAACAAATGGTTGATAACCGATAAAGAGAAATTCATTGATGTATGGGTGGATGAAAGGATTTGTACATGTCGATGGTGAAGAGCACTCGTATCCCGATTGCGATTTCGAGTGAAGGCATCAAGAAATGCTCGGCATTTACATATTTGAGCAAGTGCGTAAATGTAGCGAAACGAATTCTTTTGTTCAATTTTGTATTTTCGTGATGTTTTAACAGTTAAAAAATAATATTTTAAGGTGGTTTAGTTAGCTAGCTGTAATGGAGTTAATAAAAACGTAGGATTGTGGTAGAAATAAAAGCAAATTAGAAATAAAAAGTGAAATTTAAAGTTTTCCAGTGTGTCGTAAAGTAAAAGGTTGTCCCGGATTTCCGGTGAGAGTGAAAACAATAAGAAGGAAGGAATCCAGACATTTATTTGAGTATTTTTATAGGGTTAACTAAACACAGTTGCCCTTGGACCTTTCCCCTTATAGAGGCCTGAAAGTTACAGAGAAAGATCATTTTAAAAAAATATTTTAACAAAAGACACGACCTAGACAGTGAGCAAGCATGTCAGAGAGTAAATCCGAAGACGCACCTTCTACTGCATTTTCCATTCAAAGTATTTTAAGTAATAAGCAGTTTGACGGTGTATGGGGTGCCCTGTTATCAACCTCGAGCAGGAATTGTGAAGATCCGTCCGAGTACCCTGAAGCTAATTTGATTTCAGCTTCAAGTCTCAACAGAACTCATCGTCATTTTGAATGGGACAGTGAGGCTTTAGACATGCGAATGAAGAGCCATTTAAAAGGTAATCAAGGATAAACTTCATTACAATTAATTTACACTGCTTTCATTGTAGTAAACTGAAAGTTTGAATGAAACTTTTTCTAAAACTTAATCAGGTGAAATCATTATATTTCGTTCTTGAAACAACACAAATACCTATATGCTAAAACGAAACTAAATCTGTTCCAGTAATGGGCAGGTTTGTCAAAATCAAAATTTCTCTTCCTCAATCGAAATCGGAAAATACAATAAAGGTGTATCTATAAAAACAGGTGCATTGAGTGTAAAAATTGAGTTCAATCATAAGTAATTGCAGACATTTCTTGGTGAACTAGAAGGCAAAATATCCTGGTATTTTGGAAAAATAATTCCTCTTTGCAGTGGCTGTGAAAAAACACATTTTCTATTCCACTGTTTAACCATAAAATTGAAATTTCTGGGCATTAAAATAAAACTTTTTTTGTGATCCACATGTTTAAATGCAACTTTAAATTCTTGGAAAACACTTTACATTACAAAAAGGAACGGAACAGATTCTAAGTTTACCCCTTTATGATCATACTAAAAACATACTCTTGGTTTACCATTGGAACGGTTGTGCATTAGCCATTAGAATTGCTACCTAATCTAATTTGTTACACCTACATCGTTTACAATTTACTTATTGTTTCTTATGAATACATAACTGGAATTTTAACATTTTTAATGCTACCGGTATGTGAGTATGTTATAATCTTGATCATCGATCATCATCACATTATACAAGTATATTATTTATATACTCACTTGTACGCATACCATCAATAGTTAATTCTATCGTGAATTTCGTTTCCTATACTATGCAATACAGAAAGCAGTTAAATATTAAGATTTGTGCATGCCATACGGATCAGAGCTACTTTTGCCTTGTCGAATTTTTTAAATATGAGTTTTACTTTATCTATAGAAAGCAACGGAGAAATGAAGCCTAGAAAGAAACGATCTCGAGCAGCCTTTTCCCATGCACAGGTAAATTTGCCAACTGTATTTACGTAATTATAATTTATGCATTACTACATGTCAGCAATATTTTTAAACATTGAATTGATGGATTTGTAAATATTATTAAACAAATTGATTCATCATAAATGCATGCACATTCAACATGGAAGTAACTGTATAAGAAGATTTTTATTTGATCTTCATTTCATGGACAAATAAGACACACGAGTCTAATTATAAATCAATTGGTATTCTCTGGGTGCTTACAGGTTTACGAACTGGAACGGAGATTTGGGCATCAAAGATATTTGTCTGGGCCGGAAAGAGCCGAGCTTGCTCAAGCTCTTAAACTTACCGAGACTCAAGTAAGTTAAAACGTCATGTTTCCCTTATTATTATCACAGTGAAAAGTGATATATGACGTTGATTGAAAGAGCGCATATTAGTTCAACTGACTTGCTTCTTGCACCATTTTATCCTCCTAAGTCTTTACTTTGTAACATGACTACAGCAGTAAACAGAGCAAGTGCACCAGAGTAGTATTGCACAGGCTGAACTTCTCTTTTAACAAGTGCTGTTCCCTAATTTTGTACACGTTTCTCTTGCTCTTCTTCGGCTTAATCGCTTAAAATGACTCTTCTTCACTCTCTAGCTTTTTTGCCATCTATACTTACCACTCTATATCTGTTAATAAAAATGCCTCAAAGTAAACATACAAAGGATGAGCCAGATGTATTTCATGTACGTAATTGAACAGATGGATTTTGGATTTAAAAGCTCGAGTTTCCTTTTGTAAATATTGATGAGGAATTTTTTTCCTGTGAGTATGGGTGAATTTCTCTCTTCTTCTCAGCTTTGACTCCTGTCTTTTAACTTTTCTTGTTCTTTACGTCTCTTCCTGTATTATTCACAAAAATCATGATGGGGTTTTTATTGCTTTACCAGTTTGAGCCAAACACCCATGCACAGTACATAATGTATGCACACACGAATGCAGCTTAACTTGATGAGTGAAACAGTTATCATGAATTTAAAAAATTATAAGACTCACATGCATACAGAATATAATGCTGCATTTGGAAGGATATTATGTATTGAATTTCTCTTTTTTTAAGAGTATCCTACTTTGTTTTAAAGTTCATTTATGTAAGTGTGAAGCAATGATTATAAGATTTAAAAGCAGAACTGAACAGCATTCAAAGACCTGAATAACTTGACTAGTGTGTACAACTTCATTGCTTACTCACTGAAATTAATAAAATTATATTTCAGGCTCTTAAGCAGATTATGCATCTGTTTGCAACTTATTATAATGCATAGATTTGTTGTTTCCTTAAATGCATAAATTCAATTGAAACTTCACTAAGCTACGTGTAAAATATGCTACTGTAGTTCTTATAGCCGAGCAATTTGTGTTATAGAATCAAGCTTAAATGTTTTTAACTAAGGATAATCTTTCGGAAACTTTTCAGGTTAAAATATGGTTCCAGAATCGAAGGTACAAAACCAAACGAAAATTTCAACAGGATATCAGTTCCCCATGTCAAGTCCCTCAGCCTCGGAAAGTGGCCGTGAAGATTTTAATGAAAGACGACAAGGTATGTTTTGTCATTTCTCATAGGTTAAGGCTCATTACAGTTAGTTTCTAAATTTGGTATTTGCCATTGCATCACCCACCATTACATATACATCAGGTCTTATTGCAATACCTGGTGTTTATCACAAAATCACAGCCCATTCCATTGCAATGATGGTTTTTTATGTATTTATCATCGGGCAGCTCCTTCTTCTAACATCATTGCTGTCATTAAAAACGGATTTTATTTTTAAAGCGAACGATACTAGGGATATCAGAGTAAACCGAGATAATCGTATAATTGAACAAGTAACAAAAAACGGCATAAAACTTACAATAAATGGGCAATGTGAAAACTACCAGCACGGCGTCAGACGAGCCGGTTGAGGGTACGTTTTGAACGAATGTGGAGCACGCCAGTTTAATTGCTTTCCCAGTGTTCAGTGCTTTATGGATGGGGAATAAAGAAGCTGTCAGAAAATATTAACGAAATGATTATGACTGTAACACGTGTGACTTTAAAATATCGATACGCTAAACATTTTTATGCCTTTCGCCAAGAAATCATTATTTCCATCCACATAGTTTCTAAAACTCGGCGGAACTTGAGTGGCAGACAAATTGAATAAAACAGCAAAGTTTATTTTAACAGAACATATATACAGTCTCAAATTTTGTTTATCTTTTCTCTAGATTGTTTACAATCGGGATGAAATAAAGCCTTATTTGAACCCAACTAACCTGCTTTTCAACACCCTGTATGCGTATCACTGTTGGCCAACCAGCCGCTGATCACCCAAGCCATCAACAAGCCACACGTAGTATCTACATTGAGCCCACACACATCGTCTCGTTGAGAAAGAAAGATGGGCCTCGTATTGGAATCTCGTTGAAACTAAAGCAAGTATGTATGTAATTGTGTTCTGGGTTTTAGTAGCCAACGAGCGTCACGCTATCTTATAATGTTAGAAATGCATTCAAATTAGAGTAAAGATTTATCAATAAATTAAATTTAAGTAGACTTTACCTCTTTACTATGTATTTATATCAACTTAATATTGTTAGTGAAAGTCAAATTTTGTCCACAATTACAATTGTACAAGTTAAAATGCATAATTGCGAAAATGCTTGATAGTAAAATAGTCTAAACTGTTAAAATTTACCAAATAATCTTATTTCCTGCATTTTTTACTATACTCTTCAATCTCTAAGATTTATTTCCATGCTTTGTACGAGCATCGAGCATTTTAGAACGAAGACTGAATGTATGGATATTGTGGAGCATTGAGCATGTAATGTACACTTCCTGTTTTGTCAAAAACATTTTTTATCAACATAATACAATCATCAACACTGCATCTACTATTACATTACTTATGTTGCAGTTTTAATTAAGTAAATGTATATTTTGGGAGAAAGCAACGCAAACCGACCCATCATGGGCTCAACAGCTAGCAATCAACACTTTACATGTAATGGATTCTGCTTTATAATGACCTGGTACTACCTGCCACGGCACCCTTCAGCCCCGCTCTCACAACACGTGCCTTTTTTGGTAAGACATCCTCATGTAGTAACTCTTTTAATCCATACGTGTTTAGTATGTGTATGCATTACGAAGAAAAACTTTCACACGGTGGTGGTGGTGGAAGAAGGAAGTGGGTCTGAACTCGAGCGTAGTAAATGGGTATGTGTAGTGTAGTGATTTTTAAGACTCACAACAAAGGGGCTATCAAGTTGCCAAGATTTTCACCATTTTCATCAAACGTATGTATGTGTGTATTGCATTTATGTGATGTATAATTAACGTAATGGATTTGATTAAATGAATAGCTCCTTGTATGTCATGTATGTATTATCATAAAGGCATGCCCTGAGTTATTCCAGACTTTGTTAAACTGTGAATCATGATGTGTTGCTGTTATGTCCAAAAATGAAATTATACTTAAACTTATGATTGGAGCTTGGGGTTTATTGTCACGTGCCTCAAACTCACCCTGTGAGGAAGTAGAAGTGAATAATATGAACGTGCAATTATTCAACTTGGATTCTCGCGGTTTGTATTGTACAACACTCAACCTTACACTGATGTGGCATTACTGGGAATTGCATACACTATTATTCATGATGAAATCCTTAAAGAAAAAATCAATTTAAAAAATTCGTACTTTTTGAACTTAAGAATATTTACAGTTTACATACATACGCTTAGCGAAATCAGTTTTCCAAAGATAGACAAGACAAAGAAGATACACTTGCACCATTACAAT